>JBAJNP010004458.1:0-33502 GCA_036877545.1 Yasuhikotakia modesta | reverse complement strand
AGAGAGAATTGTGGGGCTGATCTCTGAAACCAAAGGGTTGTTTGAGCTTTTATAGAAGTGTTGAAAACCAGATGAAACTTAAAGATAAAAAGAAACAGCAATACATTGATAACAAATACAGAACTGACATGTATTACTGCAGATGTAGTTATTTAAAGGCAAAAGGTGCAGCAGTGGTCTGCTCAGGTTTAAGGTATTTTTTCAGCTTCAGTTTATGATAAATCTGTTCACTGCCCAACTGTTACTGCAGTTTCTAATAAAAGTTTTGCTTCTTTTTTGCAGCTATGTGATACAGTACGGGTCACACACTGGTTGAGTAATTTCCTGGGGTTCATAAATTCCAGTTAAATATCATATTTTATGAATAGATTGTGATAGATGTTTCATTACACAAACCGTATGGTCAGATTATATTAGAATGAATTAGACTACATTAATTGCATTCTATTAATTTAGTCACTTTAAAGCTTTATCAAAAGAGTGTTAGACAAAAGACTTTCTAAGCCTTAAATCTGTGTTTCATAGCCGGCAGTGAAATAATTGTGTTTTTTACACTTTAGTTGTTTAATTCAACCACATATACAACACACTGGCAAAGATGTCTCCAAAACTTAACCTCAGGAGAGCTCTGAAATGTCATTTGCACTGTAAAATTCATCAGAGATGATCATTAGAATATAGTTTACAAAAATGTACCAGTACATTGTATTCATTGTTTATTATTTTATTGAATTATAAAATTACATTATCTCTTATCTGCACAGAGCTCTCATGCAGCCGGGTTCACACAGAAGTGACAAACAGCACAGCTACTGTCTCACCAGCGCTCACCTCTCCCGGAGCTGCGGTTAGCTCATGCGTGACTGACTTCCTTAAGTTTCATTAAATGTTTTCATGCATGTCTTCACTGCTGTATCTCTTACAGAAATCTGACTCGCTGAAAGTCAAGTGCGGCAGATAAGGCGTTTATTCTCTCGCGCTGACAAGGCGATCGCAGTACACCGTGAGACAGCAGGATCTCACGCTTTGAGCTGTTCATCAGAAGGTTAATATAATTACATTAAATGATAATTGCACTTGTTCTGTTCCGTCTACAGGAGATGAGTTTGAGGTACGTGTCTGGCATTCACACCCTCACCGCAAGCTGTTAGAACCTGAATTTACATGCGTTGTGTTTAAAGTGCTGCTGATAACATTCACATTACAGTTGTTATCATATATATTCCTCAGACTCCAAATGAATCACATTCTGCAATTGTGCTTTATTTTCATAATAATAATAATATTAATATTAGAAATAATTTGTATAGATCAACATAATAAGGCTGGCACAGAACTTGAAAGTGTTGTTCCTATCAAGCGACAGATTATAGAGAATTTTCACAAGGTTTTAATGTGTGTACCTGTGATGACACATATTCTGTGTGCTGTTACCTCTCAGAAGGTGGTAAGATCCGTTCCAAAAGATTTTAAAGACACAGTAATGATTGCATTAGAAACATTAGATTCACAACAAGCTAATCAGTACAGCGTCTTCTGAGATGAAATATATAAAAACACAATCACTAAGTGCGATTTAGCTGAAAGAATATATTTGTCCTACAGCAGGACAGCAGACACACGTTCTCTTATACACTCATGATATTCAAGCTTCACGTCAATACTTGAGTGTCTGTGTTCCTCTTCAGCGCTCTCTCTCCCTCTCTCTCTCTCTCTCTCTCCCTCTGTCTCTCTCCCTCTCTCTCTCTCTCTATCTCTCTGAGGTCAAAGCATTTGGGAGAGGAGCAGAGCACTCAGAGATGTCTGCATTCCTCAGATTATTCAATAGCAGCTTAACATCACAGACGTGTTTGAGGAAGAGTGGTGTCAGTGATGAAGGTGAAAATAATTCTAACAATTAACATTACTAAATTAACATCACTACATAAACATCACTACATTAACATCACTGCATTAACATCACTACATTAACATCATTAAATAAACAATAACTACATGAACTATTATGGCATGTGTATTATATTGGGGTTTTGCATCATTTGGAAGCTCTGCACTCTATGAAGAACATGAATACTGTACTTACAGCTGTGATATTTTCAAGCAAACTACATCTTTTATACACTCAACCTCTTCCTCATCTTTCAGAGCAGCAGCTACACGCATCGGCTCACACACAATATCTGCAATAGAGTTACACTTAGATAACATTGAGTAAAACGCAGCTCTAATTCCCAGACCTCAGTTCCCTGCAGAGCAGACAGCAGTTACATGAGAGGCCTCCAGCGTTCACATGAAGCTCTCATCTGTGTTTCATCAGCACTTTCCTCTCTCCATTACTCAACTCTCTACAAGCTTTCTGACACACATCACCTCAGCTTCACTTCCTGCAGCAGAACTTCATGTTACGCTGAAGAGCCTCTCCTCTGTGTGAGTATATACATATATATCTGTATATATACTCCTCATAATACTGTCTTTAATGTGAAACTCAGCGTATAAACCTTTACAGAGACATTTTAGTGCCACAATTCATTTTTAACAAAACTAGAACTCTTTTACAAGAACAAAGTTACAGCATTTGACAAAATTTAACAAACATTTGACCAAAGCAAACTTTGCAACTTAAACCCTAAAACTCCTTCCATAAAACACACAAAAGCACATTTGTAGCACTTTTAGAACAGATTAGCTGAAACTTTGAGCAGCATCCATGTTGATCTTTCAAATTCATCTAATTGCTCTCCTCAAAATCGAGGTTATTTTAAGAGCCTCATCTGATAGCATTCATTCCACTCCAGAATGACATGAAGGACCCTCCATCCATTAGCCTACATATCCTCCACTGAGTGGCTCACAGCGGGAGTCTGAGGAGCTGATTGGCTGAACACCCCCACCCCTCCTGTGCCCTGCGTCCCCTGATGGCTGTGTTTATTACCACTGAAAGCGTTTGAGTTATGCAACATGTACATCAGTGATGTTCACAGAGCCGTCTCACAGGTCACTGTATGTCTGCAACACCTACATCCTGTATCTTCTGAATACTTTTCTTAAGAATCATACTTTGTAACTATAATTCATCTAATTGAAATTATTGTGAACGCAATTCTAACAAGAATGGCAAACATTACATGAACATAAATATAGGCAATGATTTTCTCTGTGTACAGACTGCATAAATACATCACTACCTGTTTCTTATTTAATCATTATCTTGTGTATCTCATGTTGTTTGTTCGGGTCAAACTGATCCCAAACATAAACAACACAAAACATTTCTAAAAAACAAATCAGCTTCAAACGACAGATATTGGCAATAATATCAGAGGACAATATTTAAAGAATTTACAGGAGAAATGATGTTATTATCTATTGTGTGCCGCATCTCTCTGACCTCATAAAGAATATTCATGCATTAGCTGATGTTCATGCACAGATGTGCAACATGCACTCAGTGTGTGTAAAACTGGTGGCATGTAAGTGATTTTACAAGGGTGCACAATGCCCTTCCCAGGTCTTTCACACTTATAAAATGGGCACCAATAAAAACATAATGAGGCAATTATCACACACAGCTGCACAGAAGCGGCTCTCTGACACACCGCACTGCTCTCACACACACATACGGTCTCTTCCTTTCTGCTTCAGAGAACAATCTGCCACACGGAAGTGAGAAAATATTCCCCAATCCGTACGTGGTGCTTTACAGAATCTCATCATCCTCTTCCCTGCCACAGTGGAGGAACGCAACACTCCACCGAACGAGTCCAGCAGCGCTGCAGTATATGCGCCGTTACAACAGATGTTATTATTTCCACAACAGCATCCAGAGAAACATATATCAAAGTCTTAATGTGTTTCTCACACACTACAACATTCTGTGAGAGCGATCGCTCAGAACGACGCGCGTCAATCTCAGCATGTCTGCATTGGGCGGCTCTCACAACAAATGAGATGTAGAAAGATTCTAACACTCTGACTAATACTGTCTTCATCGCCTTCTATATGAATAAAAGATTACAAATGAGAACCAGCGTTTGCCTTGAAGCTGTTCAGCACATACAGTTAAGAAAGAACTGCGGTGAATATTATTTACTAATCAAGCAGATTGATGAAACTGTACTGAGGGGAAATATTTGAACAGTGTTCAGGTCACCCTGTGATGTTTATTTAATGTGGGACAAGCTCATTAAATGCTGATGTATAAAACACACATTAATCCATGTCTTCATGTGGGTCCTTTAGCTTATGTCATGTTTCGACCAATTCAAAAACTCTTACAACATTGCACAGGAATTGTAATGCATGTCTCATTCTTTGCTTAGCCTTTTATCTCCTAATGTATTCATGAAAGTGTTGTTAGTGGGGGTTTGTAAATTCATTTTCCGCATCAGACACTGAGACACTGAGACACGCTGCTCCATCTCTGATGGTTCATGCTGAGATTAATGCTCAGAGTAGCCGATACTGTCCATCAACTTTTACTTGTTAACTCTGCCCACAGCCTCAACAAGATTAGTTTCAACAGAACCGATCAACTGAATTTCATTCCCACAGGAAGAGAAAGAGCTCAAATCTTTCAATACTAACTGACATCATATATAATTACGTTTGGAGCATTTCACAACAGGAAGTCAAAGCATTTTAATTATATTAACATCATAAAATTCATCTAAAGCTGGAGTTTACTGTCTGTCAAATTGATGTCTGTGATTTTGATAATACAAGCTAGAATATACTGTAGCATTACTATATTAAATCAATAATACACTGAAGATCATGCAGTACGGTTTGTTTAGCTGTGAATGTATTTACAATATACTGTACATTCACAATCTTAGTGCTTTATTGAAAAGGTTACTAAACATTTGAAACATTATTTACTATACCAATAAAATTATATATCTTTAATTATTACAGCATGTACTTTAAAGTGTCGCTAAAGCTATATTGGCCAATCAACATCCAGGATTTGAAATATCAATTACATAAGATGGTATTATAGCCTTCCAAGCGTTCCTAAATCTTTAATGTGCCGTACCAAGAAAAAGCCATAAGTCAACAATTTCCCCATGAGTTTATACAATCAAACAGCTTCATTATGTGGTATTTATGAAGTACAAAAAGCATCTAATAAAATGGAGACATGCAGGAATTAATCAGTACTGCACAGTGTGACACATTCATTTCCATTATGTGTGAAAAATCTGCCAGTTGAGGTTTCTGGCTTGAGTCCAATGACATGTGAAGCTGTTTTAATGATAGCACACTGCTTCTCTCTCTCTCTCTCTCTCTCTCTCTCTCTCATGACAAACGAATTCCTCCAAGATAATAAATATCTAAGAGAAGGACATTTGCATGAAAAACTCTTTGCATTCCAAGTGATGCATAAAATATCAGCACTTACTGAAATGAGCTGATGCATAAAACGCTTCCCCAGCCTCTGATTGATATTGTGTATTAGTGAATATCACACACAACCAAACATCAAAGTTTCTTCTTCTCTTTGCCCTCCATTTATCTTCCTTTTCTTTCAGCTCATTGGTGAGAACAAAGAGAATTTGTGTTTCCTGAAGGTGCAGAAGTGAGGAGAGAAAAACAGCTTAAATGGTTTGGAAAGACCCTCAGAATCGCTGATATTTTGCTGAAGCATCTAGACTTCAATATACTGGCACCTTATACACATTTGGGGTGTTATTCATCTTTCCCATAAAACTGTTTTACCACTATAGACGTTAGATTTGGTGTGAGGAGGGCAATAATAAGAAAACACATACAACCACAAAATATTACAAAATATAGCTGCAAGCTGCCATCATCCGGGTTCAAGTACACCAGTGACTTTAAACTACATATCTTTGGATTTTACTGGTAATGAAACTAACAAAAAACAGAACAAAAGCTAGAAGTAAAATATTAACAGAAATAGAAAAAATATATATTCTAGCCTATATGGTTTCTCAGTCACAGGCAAAACCATAAACAGCCTTGTTATAGCGCCCCCTAGTGTCAGACAGATGGAAGATCTCTTATGGTTCCTGAACTGAAAACTCACTGGCATCTCCCTTGATATATTAAATATAATAAAAAAAGTTGGACCTTCAAGCATAAACATCAGGAGCATCTTCTTCAAACAGTGTCAGACTCTGAACATGATCAAATCTTCTTATGCTCATGTAATGAATAAATAGACATTCAGAAAAAAACATTTTAGCCTTAATTCCCTTGACAGATTAGCATAAATATGCTTTAGCATACAAACACGATTGCACAAATGTCCCCGTTTTCTTGCAATTGATTTCACTGTATGAAAGTCTAGACATATTAACACTCTTCATATTGTCCCTTGACACGTACTGAAGAAAACTTGATTTTTAATGAGGACTTTTATCTCATTTGTCCTGTGAGAGATGTTAGCCTGGCAGCTCAGCAGAGCTGCTGCAAATTGCAAAAGCAGAATTCTGAAGAGCAAGACAAATCCAGAGATAAAGACCCAAAGAGACCCTTTTCACTGTAAAATTCTTCCACAAAGACATCACCTCCGAGCCATGAACAGGATCGTGACACGCTCACGTTTGCTCAAAATCAATCAGCTTTGCCCCTTAATTTGATATTAATTCATGCAGCACACAATGCAAACCTTAAAAATAAAATCTTGTACTTCTTTCATGCTAGTTAATTGCTCTCCACAATTACATTAATCCTCAGTTTGTTCCCTCTTTTCTTTGTAAGAGGACAGGAGGAGGAACAGAACAGAGCCGGATGGATATCAGAAACGACTCTCCAATCAGCTTCTCCCTCTAAAGTCCAGAGAAACACTGAGGCGACAGCTGGACCAGAGCAGCCGCCGTATGACTGGGCTGACATTAAGTGACGGTTGCTGTTTATGGACGCGGTGGGACGCACTTCCTGTTTGTTGTCACACTAATGAATTCACTGATTCTGAGGACTCACAGATCATAATCACTGCCTTCAGAATCACCTCTGTCTCACAACAGACACCTTCATCACAGCAAACACATCCAACTCCCACTGCTTGTATTTTCCCATTTCTGTTTACATAACCGTTGATATCAAATCTTCTCGTTTCTGTTAAACAACATCATCAGTTATTTGTCTTCCAGTGGTGGATGAACACTCACAATCACTTTCTACATCTGGGAAGATCTGGACGTATTTCCACAACATAATGAAGTACAATCACGCTTGTGTCGAGCTGATTTGATGTTGCTCATTTGAGCCAACAGATGCATGTAAATAACTTCAGCCATGACGAAATCCCTTAATATCCAATATTTCCACCTACCACTTATGTTGTCATGACAATCAAAGCACGTATTCAGATGAAATCATTCTGTTTTCAACCACTAAAGTCATTGTTCTCTGTTTAAATTCTTTAATTCTGTTATTGTAAAACAATCAGCTTGAAGTTCTCTCTCACGTTGAGGCTGTCAATCCAACCCCTCATACAGATGATACGTCAGAGCTGAAATGTAAATCAACTATATTTAACACACCAGAGGAGAAATGACAGTGAGTTCTCAGTTCAAGCACAACGAGAGATTTTTCCATCTGAACATTTTAATATGAGACAGGCTGACTTTATTACAGGAATAGGAGAGTTCTTCAGAAACCATGAAGAAAAGACAGTTAAGCTTAAAGATTACTGAAACATTTATGGATGGATAAAGTGACGCTTCACCTCACATTTCAGACTGAAATGAGGAAATGTAAGTGCAGACCTCACAACAAATGAAAAGACTTCTGTTGAACTGAACCTGTGAAAACCTCTTCACAGCTGTTAGCATTAGCATGAGCCGTGACGGTCACAGCCTCATATACTCTGAGCTGCTTTCTAAGGACAATAAAGGACACAATCACAGATTGTTGAATTTCTGATGCAACTATGGAAGCAATTCTTGTTTTCTATATTACTGAGGCTCTACTGAAAAGATGACATCAGGTCCAGCATATTAAGAGATTTCAGTGAGAAAGATTGTCTGGATATGTGCTCAATATTCAGGCCGAGCAGAAGCAAAGGTTAGAGTCCTGCAAACCAATCAAACACAGCTGGAGGAATCTGAGCAAACCTGATCTAAACCGCTGAATGAATAATACCTTTGGCTCTTCATCTGAAGTTAAAATAACTTTTTCTACAAACAGTTAGAACTGCGTTTAAACACAGATGTGTGACATAATGACCGAACTTCTGAGAACAAGACATTTGTCTGGTAAGTCATATGTGAAACATACGTCACTGTAGCTGTAGCTAACAATTCATCAATTTAATCACAATGTAACCCCAGCTAACATCTTCCCTCTCTTTTTACATGCTTACTGCGATACAGTCGTGTAACGGGTGAGAATGAGGCAATAGATGGCAGATACAGTAACATGACAAGCTGTAGGCTGGCAACAATCAGAGAAGGACAGTAGATCAATTCATCATGAATGATAACGATCCACTAAACATCTGCTTCTGTCAGAGCAGCTCAAAGACGCTGTGTATGTCTGTTCAGTGTTGAGAACAGTGTGTGTGAAGCCCTGATGTAAGAATGTTTTGCCTCAGATTTAGAGTCGCTGACGCCGTCACAGGTTAGTTATAAACCTGTGATGCCAGAGACAAACTGTGATTATGTTCTGAAAAATAAAAAAGCTGAAATGACAAACGTTTCTGCATCCAAACAGATGAAGAAAATAGTTATTAGAACATGACAAAATCATTTTTCCTTCAAGAAGTTGTTTAAAGGTAATTTCTGGCAAATAACACCACAGAGTTTTAAAGACATTTTGGCACAAATGTGTGAATATTAGAAAACAAAGTCACTGTGTGTGTCAAGCATGAGGGGCATCTACCAGAAATATAAAACAAGGCAATTTTGCTGCAATTTACCAGCTTTCATATGTGAAAGTAGCTTTTGGGAGGAACAAAAATAAAAAACATAGGACATTAAAATCACAGGTATAAATGTTGACCTCTAAGAAAGGAAAGAGAAAGGTGTTTGTGGAGTTGAAATGCAGCAGTCAGGAAGTGTTTATCCTGCAGCAGTGTTTAAATTCCTTCTGCTCAAATTTCATGAACCGCTAACAAAAACAGCCCAAAATAGCGACTCTTCCACCACGACTAGATGCCTGAATAGACCATGGAGAAAAGGGCACTAAAAACACAAAAACTAAACAACAACAAAAACAAGCTTCTTGAGCGGGAGGCAGACAGATGAACAAAAGTAAATAGATTTGGGGTCAATGCTTTGTATCCTAGCAAATGAAATTCAGGGAGGCAAAAAAAAGACCTAATAGAGGCCACAGCACAATTCTGTGATCTCACAGTTTCTCTGACCTGTGATGTTTTACATCATACATGACCTCATACATGACATCATACATGACCTCATACATGACATCATACATGACGCTTCATGTGTGACGCTTTCTCCTGACGGCACACATTTTCTTACCTTTTGGTCTTCTCCTTTAAAGCAAGAGTTACAAACATGATTAACACCCAACAGATGATCTCATGAGCAACTTTTGCACAGAACAGATTGAACAGAATCACTGATATTGATCTGAATCAGCACATGAATATTCATTAATCGCTGACCAATAATGAGGATTAATAACTGATACCCAGAGGGAAATGTTGTTTCTCAGAAGTTGCTTTAGTTTAATGTGTTTAATTAAAGTATCTTAAGTATTTAAGCTTAAGTATTTCGGCTTTGTCTCAGATGTTTCTCCTAAAATAGCTTAAGAGGAAAAAAATACAAATGAGATTTTTTTAAAAATACATTAAAAGAATGAACCTGTAAAATGACAGTAGATTGTATACATATCATAATCTGGTTTCAGGAAAAAATGACTTCATTTCAGACTTGACATATCTGAGCTCAGTTAGTGTCACTGTTGAGATCTCATCTGAAACTCTTAAGACGTGTAAGATCTCGTGGTCTTGTTCTCAGGAGAATCCTGCCTCATCTGGGATTTTTTTTCTAATGGACAGCATGTGGTCAGAAATCGACTTACTGTTGAATGTGTTGAAAACACACTGCTGGAGTAAATGTTTCACATTCTTAAACACTTGAGTCATGTTTGATTACAGATGTTCAGACTTCAACAGATCAAACGTTCGGTAGATGTTTTAATACCTGCCTCTCTAAAAGCTAAGAGACATTCATGTCAGTGCTTTGAATCTTAAATGAATCTGGTCCAGAGAGCACAGGCTATTTTAGATAATGATTTTTTGAGCTGCTATGATGACATATAACATGTTATATTAATGGTTGTTTTTCCTCTACGTCTCATCTGGAGTCTCGCTCACCAGAGAGAAAGAATCTGATTACCTTTCGCGTGGCTTCGGCCAAGTGTCACAAAGCCAGAAGATATGAAGTTGTGAAGGTCGTGGGCACCAGCGCGACTGCTCTCCTTCAGGTAATGTCCTCCTGAAACAGACATCAGAACATCACAGTGAGTTCGGTGGAATATCACTCAGCTTTCTGCTTCCAAAGCAGACACAACGAAAAACATTCACACAACATTTCAGGAGTTATGACTTTCCATAATTCATGGATAAAGTCACCTTGTCTTCACCACACGCACTGTTTACTGTTGTGTGAATATTAGATGCTGCTGGTGTCGGATGTGTTACATTTATTCTTGACGTTCTAATTATCAGTGGAATACCAGCGAGTACACGGCGACGTCAGACCATAACCTTGAACACCATCTGGGAGTTTAGAGCAATGTGTAAAGTCAAATGTAGGGATCACATTTTTAAATAAAACTACATTTCTGGCTCCATGGGCCAAAAACTCAATATCCAGAGTGCTGACTTGAATGAGTAACTTTTACAGAAGTCACTTCAGGGCAAATGAATTCCCCCGGTGGCCATACTGACAACGCCCCTGTACAGTGATTTCTTGTCATAAGAGTACAGCTCCAGAACGATTTGCCAAGGTTATGTTCCAATAATATATTAACATATTTTCACATCATCACATCAAATTCTCACAACGTCAAAGACTGCAGTTATTTAGCTTACACCATGCAAATTGTTTTGTAATTGTAAGCTCTGATTTCCAACCCCACAGCTAATATGCCAACATTTGCATTTTATTACGATCAACCATCTCATTATCTTACGATGTCTATGCGTTTATAGATGCACAGACCCCTCATATAAGCTCCATTTTCTGCTTAATGCTTCATAATGACCCTTATTAAAACTTTAACACACATTATTGCCTTCAGTAATTTTTCACACATCATTAATGTTGAGCACTAATGAGATTCATTTCAAAATGCACAAAATGTTTTACACATCTGCCCGCAGAGCGCTGGTTTAAACCCTCACAGAATGAAAGGTTAAGCTGTGGGGATCTCTGCGCTAATACTCTGTTTACTGACGCTTCACAGACTGTCAGATTCTCACACTGAGACTCGCGTTCAGACCTCAGAAATGCTTTTGCTCTGGATGACTTGAAACAGCAGGAGAAACACACAGAACAACAAACAGAGCAATTCATACCAACACAGACGCAGTTCAGAGAATCAAATAAATGAACATGAGGCAGGGGGTTCAGAAAGCAATAAAGCCACTAAACCAAACAATAAACTTCTTCCAGTCAAAACCCCAAGAAGCTAAAATGGTGTTGTGCACAGGTGAGCGGTCGGGCCAGGAATTCATCATGATGTTCTGCAACACGACAATGTGCCTGAATTTAACAGCCTGTTATATTGACCTCTCAAGAAAAGCTCAGAAAGTGTTCAGCCTTGGCGTGAGTGTGAGAATTTGAGATGAGTTTTAAATGGTAACGACTGAGTGTCAGTGATGCTGTCTTGCCGCATTAATGCTGGAGGTGAATCCGGCGGCTCTGATGTCCTCAGACTCATCACACACCTGACAGTCATTATGTGATTTTATAACCTTTCCGACTGAATTTCTGACTTCACAGATGTGAAGGCAACACATCTAAATAACTGTGTAGAGCTGCGTCATTATGAAATCGCCCATTGGCATTTAACATCATAATTAAACTAATTACTTTACAGTTTATTAACCCAGACAAACACATCCAGCACCGACACTTGAACAAACACCCTCAAAACAGCAACATAAAGCAGTTTAACTGTCCTTCTGCAACACATGAACATGGTTTTGGGAGAAATGTGCTGTTATTATGTGTTCATCTGTTAAATTTCATTTGTTTTGTGCTGTGCTTATCTAATACTTAGTCAAATCATCCTTCAGTCATATGAGAATACTGACAAAAATACCCCCAATACAGTTTTTAAAATGTGCTGATAAACACCCCTGATAACTCATTATTTCGATAATCCTGCCTTTATGTGCAATATCTCTCAAAACATTTCATTTCATTCATGCAATATCGCACATTTACTTTACAACTGCATTTTCATAATTTTGACTTTATTCTCATAAAATGTTTAAATGTTGTACTATGCCACAACTGATAATTCATAACAATAAAACAAAAATGCATCTACAAACCATTCAAAGATCCATTAATCTTAATATCTAAGCTGCTTGAAAAAAAGCTATTTACCTGTATGTCAGGTTTCATGTACAGTATTTCGTGTCTGTAATTTTACAACATCCTGTACTGTTCTGTGTGTAAAGCGCCACTAACAGTCAGACTGTGAAAGCAGCAGCATGTGAATATATGGAGCCGCTTCAGTAAATGACATCAGTGCACAGAAATCAAACTGCAGTGAAGACTGTCAGCGTTGGCCCACGGCAGCAGCAGGTCTCTGCTGAGAATATTGCCTCTGGTTTGTGAAAATGAGACGTACTTAAACTCAGCAATGAGTGACAACACAAAATCTCCCACAGAACAGCCCACAGTGTCATACAGCTGCACCAAACATCTGATGGCACTGTCTGCATCTCCCTCAGCAATGAGAGCCAGTGCATCTGAAGATCTCAGATAACACATTGTCCCTGATCTCAGGTCAGTAGTTAAGCACCATAAACCCTACTAACCCTCCACCTATTTTTACTTAATTTGGCATCATCTCAGACCTTTAATAATGTCACATGTAGGTTTATCATTCATCATGTTTGGACCTTTTGTTGCTGTTGTTCCCACAGGAGTGACATTTATCTTCAAAACTATCTAGTGATCATAATTCAGGAGAACTCAACAATGACCTTGAATTTAATGAAATTCTGTGCAGCCGTCAGTTTCCAACCCAGCGGGGGGGTGAATCTTTATGGCTAAACTGTAATTGACTCTCATTTATACATGGCATGTAAAGGACAGACGATTACCAAGAATTAACCTGGAAGAACACGTGGTGACAAGACAGCAACACGTGTCTCAGGCGCATGTGGAAGATGAGATCTGCAGGTAGCAAGAGCCACGCGACTGACAGGCAACTGACACGATATATCATACGTGACAAAACCAACTGAGTTTATCTTTATCCATTAAAATATAATACAATAAAATACAACATCACAAGATCCATGTTTCAGGATTCTGCTTACCGTGGTTGGACTTGCTGTGGACCGGGGTGTAGTGGTTTTTGGAGCCTGTTCTCTGTGGCGTGTTGTCTTTGGATGAGCTGTTCATCGCTGCAAAGTTCTCACAGTCGTACTGTGATATAGGAATTGGTCCTTGTTGTCTGAGGATATCTGCTAGGGCTCTGCAGAGATAATATGAGAACTTCATTTACATCTGGTCAACGCTTTAACCCAAAGCACAGGTTCATCAGCAAACATCTGATCAGCTTGTGTTCCCTGGGAGTCAACACCCAAAATCTTGGTGTTGTAAGCACAAAAGCCTCAGGTGAGCTGCTGGAACGTTAATGCCGTTTCATAACAACTCAAAGATTTACTCTAGATTCTCACTCTACTTTTGACTGGAAAAGGCAAAAAAAATAAGAGAATCTATAAATAGATGCTTAATCATCAGTGAAGCTCATTTCAATGTTTAGTGTTTGGGGTCACACCTGCTGTATGTAGGTGGTCCACAGAGCTGTTATGAAAGCCTGGAGTTACTGTTAGCTCTGTAAATGTTTACAGTTACTACAGAAATTGAATTATTTTGCATTCATTACCTTGCAGAACCTGAACTGACAAGAAAAAAATGAACAGCAAGCTTTTCTGTTACACATATTTCAGTTTGTTAGTTTGTGTTCATCTGTGCCTCCCAGTGTAGAATATAAAACACATCAACAGGTTTTAGCGGCTATTTGCTGTACGACCAGTGCAAGACAAATGGGTAAATTATATTTTATACATTTACATACTCATATGCTATATAATAAATAAATAGAAAAGGACAAGTTTGCCGTTCATAACAAAGAATAATGTTCCTGTCGGACATTATTATTATTATTATGAAGACAGGATGACAGAGGAACTGGGCTGAGAGGGGTAAAAGCTCTTTATGAGGGGGCAGTGAGACAAACTGTTGGGGTTATTAAAGCACGGATGAGAGAAACAGATATTATGAAATCACAGGAGGAAAGGAAAACATTTTAAACATGAGAGAACGGATTCATCACATTTTACTGAACCCCACATCTTCAGAGCGGACCAGTGATCCTTTAGTGTGTGTGTGTGTGTGTGTGTGTGTGTGTATGAGTGTTTGTGTGAATGAGTGTGTGTGTGTGTGTGTGTGTGTGAGTGTGTGTGTGTGAGTGTGTGTGAGTGTGTGTGTGTGTATATGAGTGTGTGTATGAGTGTGTGTGTGTGTGAGTGTGTGTGTGTGTGTGTGAGAGTGTGTGTGAGTGTGTGAGTGTGTCTGTGTTATTATGTCCTTTTTGCACATCAAATGAAACCGGTTCTGATCCGCCGCTACTGGTGCCTGGATCCTGGTCTCAGCCCACAGCCGCGCTGCAGATATTATCCATCACCCATTAAACTCTGTCACTTACATACATGCAACTTCTGCCATCGTCGTTTTCTCACCAACTGACCTCACAACCGGCACCCAATGAAGTTCGGACGGTACGTGTGCTGCGGGGATGCGAGGTGTTCGCCTTACCTGTGGATGTTCATTTCCTGAGGCGGCTGGGTCGCTTTATCATACGCGACTTTGGTCGAAACCCCGACCACTATAATGAAGGCGATGACGCCGCAGGTGATGTACACGGCCGTGTTCGTCTGGTCCATGCTGGGGTCGTACGTGTCACCTGTGGGAACGGGAGACGGCGGCACAGTTTTCACCCAGTCGGGTTTGTGGTAATTCTTGCATGTTCTCTGGTCCAACCGGTTGCCTTTAAACTGGCAGCAGAAGCGCAGGTAACACGAGCCGCAGCAGTACCGGTGGTCGGTGTTGTTGCACTCGAACTCTTTATCGAACTGCCCGCTCACGTCGTAGTACCCGAGGCACGTCTCGTGCGTGAGCGCCGGCCGGACCCGCTGCGTGGACGCCGCCGGTGCGACGGTGGTGCCGTTCAGTTCTTTGGGCTTCAGAGGCTTTTTTGGAGCGGGTCTGGTTCGTTTGGCCGTGAGGGTACAGAACACGTTGAGGGGGTCCAGATAGATGAGCAGCAGCAGGAGGTGTTGTATACCCATGGCTCGGCGCGTCCCCGGGACCCCGGACAGCTCTCGGATCTTCACGCGCTCACGGTCCTACGGGCTGCTGCGGCTCTGAAGTGGGATTTTCCCCGCATCTCTAGTGTGGAGATACTGGTGGAGATGGAGTCACGGACACATCGCTGGTTCTGTCGGCTCGAGGAGCTCAGGTTGCTCTGGGAAAAAGTAGAAACGAACTAATTGTCAATAAAATGTTTATAGACTGAATCTTGCCAAGCCTTTAAAATTAAAGCCCGATTTTTTATTGCTTTCTTTTGCATTTTTATTCTTTATTTTATTTTGACGGGATTGAATTGAGACCAGAACCTGCACACATGAAACCGCGGTAATGTTGCCTGTGCATTCGGGTAAATGAGGGATTCAAACAATAAACCCACTTTGCATGTAAAACAAACACGTTTAAATAAACATCTGTGTTAATGGGACGAGAAGAGTCCGGTTCGATCATCGCTTACCTTCGTCCAGCGGTTACTGGCTGGTGCTGGATGCGGTGAGATGGATGAAGTGACAGTCAGTATCCCGCCCGACACGAACCCGTCCGATCGGTCCGCCTCCCGTCTCTCGCTCTGGCGTCACAGTCGGTGCACGAGCCCCGGCAGCGCTGCTCATTTCCTCCTGCCCCCATCACCACACCTCCTATCATCACAGCTCCCCATCCGTCAGACGCGTTATTGTTTCCAACCTCCTCTAGAGGAATTTATAACAGCAGAACCAGAACCAGATCCGCAAACAGCACTGTATAGATTTCCAATAACAGCCTGTATCGCTTCTCTCTCTCTCTGTCTGTCTTTCATTGATTTCAGTTCCTGCAGACGTTTTGCATGAACTCCAGAACAACTGTCACAGGAAATCGCTCACAGCATTAAAGGTTGTTATGTGACAAGGTGTCTGTCTCTGATTCAGCAACACTGGAAGAAAATGCAACTACATCCTGTCCTGGAATAATGTCTTCATCCCTGCATCCATCGCTTCACACAGAACCCAGCCCCTGTTCTCCTCAACTACTCCATGTGTCCATAATTACCTTTAATCTTATGGAAAGCTGGAACATGCAGCTGGATTAGAGCTGCAATGATCTGGACATGTTCCTCTCTCTTCTCAAGATCTGACTCACACGTTTTCTGAAGATTACACACGTCTTGAGCGACACACAGTCTGTTAAATCTTACTCTCAGTGCCACACAGTTTAATCGCTGCAGCGCTGCAGTGAAACCATTTCATAAAGCAGTGAGATTTGTAGGCGTCAGAATAATCTACATTTATTAGAGGAGTGAGCAGGTGGATAAGTTAAGTACCTTTATCACATACATTTACACTCATGCATTTAGCAGAGACAGTGACTTACAGTAAATACAAGCATTAAGATCAGTGTGTGTTTCCTGAGAATCAAACCCACTTACACTGTTATTTAATAATCTAGCAGCTCCGCTACAGGTCTTCTGAAATGTTTAACAGATGTTGAAATCTATAGCAGAACTTATTTTTCATAAGCGCTTTTACGAAGGGAGTAAAAATGTTTCTCATTTTCCAGTCATTTAACAGATGATCTATTCTGTCGTGTAATTTATGAGTAAGCAAAATAACAATAACGAGAATAAAAACACTGTTCTTCAGATATCAAAAGGTAATAAGGAGAAATAACTTTAGAGAACTAACATATCTGTAATTTTTAGATTTTTTAAGTGCATGAACATCCTACACAATGCTCTGATTGTGATGCCTGGAGGCAGTTGCTAAGTTACAGCTTCATAGTTTTCTGTTTTTTTCCTTTTGCTTTCTTTCTTGTTTTACGATGCCATCCTTAGTTTCTCTAATGAAATATTCAGGCAGTTCTTCTTCACTTTTCCCTTGGACTTTGAAAGATATATTGAGCTTTTAGAAATGCACACTTTAAAAGTAGATTGCATTCACATTACAAATGGCGCACTCTGGGATTCAAACTATATTAAAAAAAAGAAATGAGCGTATGAATAAAAAAAGAAGAATGCGGTTGCATCAGAAGTGGAATATATCCGTAAAAACATCTGAGGCATCAAAGTTGAACTGGGAATTTTTAATATCAAAACAACTGCGGACATCATTTTAGACACAGGCTTTGATTACAATAACTACGACCGTTGAGAAATATTGATTTTTATGGCTGTTGGCTCTTTGCTGGACATCTGAATGTGTTATTGCTTGATATGTAAATGAAAGCACATCAAACACAAACAGGCCAGAATTAAAATCTTGTTGTAGCACAACACTGCTGTCCAGCCAAACATCTCCACGCTCCAACCCTGGCACAGATCCTGTATATGCAGAGCACTGCGTTAGCTTTCTGTGAACTTTATATAGCCCAATAGCTATTTATATCAAATTAAGTGAGTTCGTTCGCTGCATTAATTACAGAGTTAAGAATCTACAGGCACCTCGAGGGACTCATTTAAAAGGATTATAGATATACTGTGGTGAACACAGTGGCCAAAAAATGTCCCACTTGTACAGAAATGCTGATTCATTTTTGTGTTCCCAAAGATTCAATGGTTTTAATTGACTACAGAGTAATTCTGAATGGTTTCAGTGGAAAGTTGAACATGATTTTCATATGAACATTTATAATTTCACAGTACAACAACATGATCTGGAACTGGCGATGAATTTTGGAAGATTAGAAAATATTCCACAGAACATTTTTAACAGAAGCAGGAAATCTGATTGTATGTCAATGTCAATGTCACAAATGTGCTTATATTTAAACAAAGGCACAAGACTGAACAATTTTTCTTATTGATTTTACGCCCTGATGTTTCTTTGCTTTAAAGTTCCAACATTGTAAAATGTTGACTTCATATAAACTAAGACTTCAGTGCGGTTACAGGCTTTTACTCCCCACTGTATGTACAAAGTGTATCTGAACTTAATTTTACTGTCATCTGGAGATCAGACATTCTTCTACCAGGAGCTCATAAAATATTTCCACAATATTAGACTTTGCCATTACAGCAACAGACAAAAATCAATGCTCCAGATCTGCACTGAAGACATCTCCTGGGCTTGTGTCTTTATGTGTCCCTCACTCATTTCCATGACCCAATTTCTTTTGAAAACACTGTTTCCAGATTACAGCATGACTGGGGTTTAAAGAAGCTCTTTTAAGTGAACTGTCCCCTTGAGTTTCTGCAAGGCCTCAGAAAGCAAAAGTGCTTTGTCAAGAAAACTGTATTTCTTGTATGCTGGAGGCAGGAAGGAGAAATCACAGCCTATGATGTGTTAGGAAATGTACATCTGTTTATTATATAATGTTTAACTTTAAAAACTGCCTGTTTAGTAGAATTACTTTAGGAATCAGGGTGAGATGTAACAACATGTTCATGTTTTACAGTATAGTTTTGTAATAAAAGCATATAAAGTCACACTAACATCATCCCGAGGAGGAGATTTAAACAGACACAATACTGTACATACACGGCATGTATAAAAATCATACCATAATGTTTGGCTTTTCATAAGGGGATTTCAGCTGGATCTCTGTGACAAGCATCTATTAATCTCTTTCCACGGTCTCATTTGTCACTCAGGGAGAATGACAGACAGAAATTACAGGCAGCATGATTAAAAATGCCATAAAGCAGACAAATATTGCAGCTTGTCACCTGATACAGTCACAGAATTATTATGGGAAAATTATGGGCAGCTTCATGGCAGTAAACAGCAAATTAAATATAAATCAATTAACTGTCTTATACAAACACGCACGCGTTCCAAATTATAGCGACAGTCAGATTAGTTATTCGATTTCATTCCCCCCAACAGGTTTCCTTCTCTGGTAACACCAAACACATCTCAGTGTTAAGTGTGACGTGAAGTGAGAGCTGAAATGTGACTGGCTGGTCAGAGAAACATCTTACTGCACTGCATCTGATGTAGAACATGCAGCATTTGTAACGCTCAGAACGCTCACATCATTTATGGCTTTGTGTCTCCCTGAATGACTTAACATTTGTAGTAAGTGTTATAAACCCTCAGCAAATGTTCCTCATTTTTGTTACTTCTCACAGATTTTTCACTCACTTGAAAAACAACTAAAACTAACTATTTTAGTTTCACACCATTAACATATTAATAGCGTAACATAGATCAAATGGTAGAAGAGACTAACAGATCTCAGCTTCACATTTAAACTGTTTAAAACATCTCATCTCTCTATTATGTTTTTTCATAGTGGTTTAATTACTTTTGTATATAGATCTTATTGTTGTCCTACTACTTATATTTCATATCACTAAAACAAATCATTGACTGTGAGACAGGCCAGAACTGCCATCACCTCTCACACCAACACCCAGATGTTTTCAAAAGACAAAATGCTGGAGAAAGCAACAAAACAAACACAAAGCTTGTAAGTCACAGACTACAGCACCTAACAAACAATGATAAAACTTCACCAAAACACCACAAGCATCTGACCTTCCTGCCAAACCGAGGGACCACAGAAGAAGAGAAGAGCCGCAGTCCAGCCGAAACGCTGACAGCAGCTCAGAAGGTTCAGGTCAAAAGAAAGAAACTCAGACAGACATCATCAGCTCACGGTTCAGTCTGACCCTCTCTGAGGGTTTTTTTCTCTGAGGAAGATTAAAACCATGTCTGAGGTTTGCTAGACATGATATAAAAGCTTTTTTAAAGAAATACTGTGGTGTCAGTTGGAAGTTTTGTACCCACATCATCAAGCATAACGCTGTGAGTAAAATGCTCTGGGGTTTGTGCTCATGTAATGCTAACAGTGCCATGGTCATGGGTTCGACTCCCACTGAGCTCCTGGACTACACAATCTACACCTCATCACCCTGTAAGGCGCTCTGCGTGAAAGTATCTGCCAGCTGCATAAAAACACTTTAAGTGTTTTAACAGTTGTTGTGTAAAGGGTTGTGTTTACATATTGCATTACTGTGAAGATTACATGTTGATATCTTGAGTCCAAACATCACAGCGCTCTGTTGAAGAATGTGTGCACTCTTCCCCTCTTATACGACTCAATGAAGAAACAGCCTGTTAATGCCACAGCTTATCTTTGACAGATAACACCACACAGCTACTGCGATCCTTCCTTATGAAACGCCTCCTGGCCAGACCTTCACAGCACTCATCACTTCCCTTTATACCCAGAGTGACTGAGAGCCAATGAAACTCACGCCACCACACAGAATCAGAGTTATAGGAAGAGCTACCGGCTAACATGAATCACAGTTTCTGTGGGGAATGTTTACAGCTGCCACTGTTTTCCTCGTTCCTGACGCTGGCTGTGGGTGAATGAGTTAAGAGGGTCACAGCTGTTAGGACGGGCACACGTTTCAGCTTCTGTGTAGTTTACAGAAAACGCATGTTAGCCTTACACTTGTCTTCTGTGCATGAGACTGAACGTTACACACAAAGCTTCACACTCACTTTCACCTCGTGTTTGTTGTGCTCAGATTTTTGGGCAGCTTAAGTTATCAGCATCTACTCCCGTTCAGTCTGCTGGGATATAAAGGCCTTAGATACTGTCAGAAGCTGGTTTATCTCATATCATGGAAAGGCTTGTATTGAAAAACCTCAGACTAATAAAACAGATTCCTGGAGCTCAGCTGGGTTTAATTCTGCAAGTTTTCATAAAACAAAAAACTGAGTGTGCTGCAAGTTACTTTAAACTCAAATAATATTCAAATGCATATAATGTAAACGATAATCTTATCTTTAGTTACTTAACGTTTTAAACAGTCTTTTACATTAAATTAATTAAATTAAAAACAAAAGATACAGTACTAGAACAATCTAATACGTTTAGAAGGATCTCTTGGTTTTCCTGCTATTAAAACCAGTTGACAAGCAAGCTGGTACAGACTTGTTCAGATCTAATCTTCATATAATAAATCTGCAGAAATGTTAACAATAATTATGAATGACCCTGAGTTACTACAATAATTAATTACAGTAATTATACTGTTGCTGTTTCTGAAATCTCCAGGCCTGAACATCTGTTAGCATCACAGTTATTGCTACATAAGTGCTAAACAAAGGCTCATACATTATGGTTTGAAACTGTGATGACGGATGGAAGATCAGAGGTTCTCCTCTGACCTCACACAGCTGGTTCGTGTGTCACCAACACACTGGAGATGTAACACCATGTTCTGACCCATCAGAGCAAAGGCATTACTCAAGCCCAGCAGAAACGTCACTTATCTACATCTGCAGACGCGTCTCACTGTAAATCTGTCTCTCAGCTGATACTGATGAATGATTGATGATTTCTGTCAGATTTAACATCAGCTCTGTATCAACACCAGACCTGCTTGTCAGGAGAACAAATAAAGAAACGAAAGGGTTAAAACATCTCCTCTGAGGAAAGAGTTGCATGTTGTTCACACCAGTAAACAGATGTCTGAAAGGAATGAACGTGACGTACAAACACTGTGATGGAAATATAGAGGCACATCTTCAAATTCATGCTTCTCATAATAAGTGTTGCACCGACCGAACCCTGAAACATCTCTGTGTCTAATTCAAACAGAACCAAACAGAACGACAACATTCCTAATTTCGGGCTCAGTAAATTATTTTGATTTTCAAGCATAAAGAAGATAGTAATCTAAAGAAAAAATGACAGATCAAATCTTGCAGATAAAACAGAAATATGGGGTCTGGGTGGGTTAGTATGTGTGTACAGGTAGCATCTTTCTCCACAGATAACTATTTTTAAAAATCCATGTATTCAAAATGTAAATTGCAAATGGCTTTCTCCAGAGATTATAGAGCTAGCTGGGAATAATCGTGCTCTGGATCTGAATGCTAATGCTAAGGTAGCTGAAGAAAAGGTTTGCTGATAGAATCACAAGACATGCAGCTGTTATCAATGAAATATATGTCTGAAGGGATTTCTTTCTGACCAGGTAGGTACTGGCGTTTTTTTGTTTTCTGCATAAGTATTCAATACTTTTTTGTAGAAGGCATTTATCAATGATCATGTCTCTCTCGCTGCAGGGCTGCTCAGAGCGACTTTCTCTCTGTGGAGAGACAGCAGGGGGTGAACGATAAAACCAGGGCTGGAACTAAAGAGGAGTCAGTACCAGAACTCTTTAAGCAGGAGAAACTGCTGTCGTGCACTTCTGTGCTGTACGTCATTCAGAATCTGGTGACAGTTTCTGCATGTTTTATAAGTGATGTTTTGCTGGTGTGCTGATTATAGTTGTTTCCATTATAATTCTGCTCTCTGTGTTGTTTGATAAAATGGATCTTTGCACTTTAGAGGGTTTTCTGTGATTTGTGAACATTGTTTTTACATCTCACAAAAGTGCACTTGACACATTAAGTGATCAGAGGCACTTTAAGTGATCAGAGGTGAATTCAGTTCTAAGCATCACATCTCATGTTTATGCTCATCCTTTGTACAAACTAATCTAAACACAAGTGGCCGTATGCTTCGGTTTATTCAACCTAAAGCAGCCAGAGACAAAATAAATCAAAGACAAACTGCCTGTCCAAATCCTGTCTGTAACTTAATCAGAAAGGTAAAATAACACATTTCTAACCAGCGCCGTGGTGGGATTAACTCAAACTAACCTTCATTAATACATCTTGTAAAATTTATCCAAAAAGAAACTATTTCAATGTTATTCCCTTCTGCCTACAAACATTGGGGCTTCTGCTGGGGACAGTATGGTTGGCACGTGAAATTAACTCTGGAAATTATTTTTAGCACTTGACAGAACAAGAGCCAGTGATTAAATCATAGTTTTCCTACATTGGACTTTATACCGGGTTCAGCTGAACTTATGGCTGTAACACAGCTAACAGATGGGCTCAAAACAAACTGCCACAGTAAAACACAGTTTGGCATTTTCTCCATACGTCTCGTTTCCCCTTCACAGGCTTCATAGACAATATGTGAGAAACAGGAGAATTAATCGAGAAGGAATTTATTAGCCACCTTATACAACTGCCAAATCCAACCATCTGCTTTTGTTGGACCAATTTGCAGAAGCCCAAAGCCTCACTTTAATATCTTGGCAAGGCAGGTACTGGTGCTGTTATATCCTGTTAGACTGAAGAGTTTCCTTCTGCGTTTCCTACAGACACACATCAAAGTTTGTGTGCCGTCAGTCACCATCCATCCATCCATCCATCCATCCATCCATCCATCCATCCATCTCTATACATCCATATCACATCTGATATATTTTAATCACCATTTAAACATGAATGTCTGTTTATTTAAAATCAAACATGGCTGTGTAATCATGTCACATTTGTTTTTCTTATGCAAAGTTCTCAGGCTGACTGCTGTGACTGTGCTAACAGCCCTGAATGTTTGTGAAAGAGTTAGCAGAGCTCTCCACACTGGATTATTCATGAACACTGAATCATAACACTTTAATATTACATTTGTCTTGGCTGTACAGTAACAGCACCACCAGCACTGGCTGGAGTAATGATGGCAGAACAGCCCACAGACCTCAGGGTGATTATCTGGGGTGACTGTGAGCGGTTATGCTGGCTGCCTGCTGTATGAATATGTACTGCTGTGCTACAGCGTGCAGAAATATTACACAACCATTATTTGTCACCATTTCAGTAAATGTACAAGTTTATGAATGCATAGCTGAAAACTATAAAGGCTTGAGCGAGAGCAAAAATCTCCTCACATTCAACACGTTTAAAGCTCGAGTTAAGAGTGACTAATGTCTCCTCAACAGAAAACAAACATTTTCTGCTGTAATGCATTTTAACCTGGTCTTATGTCACGCTAATACTTGTACAGCATTCATGACAGAAGCCCTATTACTGAAAATATGAGCTCTTGAATTCATTTTTTGTTTAAAGTAAAACTTACAGGTGCTGGTCATGCGTTTGCTTAGATGTGTAAATGCATCGATCCATTCAATAAAACTGTGTTTGTTATGCCTCTCAGTTCTCAGAACAAATCAATCTTTCAGTGAAGACTGCACATTGCACATATATACATAAACACAAGCAGTGAAATCATATTTATATTAAAAGCGCCTGCTTTTTAAAAGAAGGATGATGCATGGAGGTATTTTACATAACATGAAATGACACTTAACTCAGAAATGATGAAACCTTCTTAACTAATGCAGATCTCGTCTTCAGTGGAGGAAGTGAATCGCTGCCTACACACAAGTCTCCTTTAAACAGGTGGTGATATGATAAACAGTTTAATTGGCTTCGGTGTGTAAAACTCCTCTGTATCTCTCTGCCTTTAAAAAATACACACAAGGATTGTAAAAGACCTCTCCTCTCTTTTCTTGTCCTCTCTCTGCTTTAGTATTAACTGTCTTATATATATACATATATATATATACACACATACACATATACATATACACACTGTATATGCCAAGAACACTTAAAGTTTATCTTAACACCCACACTTAGCTCTGTTCCAAAAAACAGTGTCCTTGTCGGCCTACATAGGCAGCTGTCTTCTAAGTGCAGAAACTAAAATGGAAACACTGATTTGGAACACTACAGAGTAACTGTGTAATGCACGTGACACTCATACGTCAAGCAAACAAGGTGCAGAGAACAGTTTTATATTTTTAAGCTTACTACACAATAAACACATAAAACACAGCAGCACAAATATTGAAAAACATGTTTGCAAGTTAAATTTTCAGCAGATGCCCTAAATATAAAGTTACATTACCAAAAAAGAAAATAAACTGCAATGTTATGTTGTGGAACAAAAGTTAGAGACAGATAAAATAATGTGATATCTTTTTTACATATATTATATAATACATCTGATATATTGTTCTGATTTTCACTTAACGAAAGTTTGTCTAAACATCAGAGATGAAGAATTTGTGTTAGTAGTCCTTTAGGCACCATATCAATGCTTTAAATAAACTGACTCCCTTAAGTCTAGTTAACCTAAACTAGTCAACCTCACTTCTAATAGACCTTCATGATCCATCTCTACTTTTAGGCAGCTTCAGATTTCTGCTTGTTAAACCCATCTTGCTACAGTCCTGGCAAATATATGATGAGATGTTTTTTTGGGTTCAGATGTTGTGTTGGAAAAGCAGCATTGCTGCTCTTTAAAACAGAATTGCTGGAGCATTTTTGGGGCTGTCAGAGTTTTGAGAAGAGTTGTTAAGTGTAATTTCTCCCTCTTTTCATTTTCTTCAGATGAGTCCAGACAACTCGAGCTGTTCAAAAGCAATGAAGTTGAGTGCAGCTCTCAAAGAAAAGTTTCCTCTCATAGCTGAGATCTTAGGCAGATGGGCTCTCGAAAAGAAGTTTGATTCCAGTCAGCGCAGGACAGCCCTGGAGATTTAGGCAAAATGTAGTGCACGCATCATTTAGTTCTTTAATTTCAGCCGTCTGACTGGAGGTACAGTGTTGTATGGCTGATTGGCTTTTCTTCTCATTACTTACACAGTCTTCCTCCAGAGACTCCATCCCATTGGATAGATGATTTATTAAAGCACAGCACAACACATTCAAAACAAACCACCAGTTCCATAAAAGTCTGTGCAAGAATCTCCTCTTTGTGCTGAAGAATGCTTTGGTATTCTGTAACTAACTTTCATGTTTGATTCTTAGTTTGGCCAATTTTGGTAACTCAGGTTAAGACAGGGTTCAAAAAAGTGCACTTTTAAGTGTACACTACCGTTTCTGCACTGCCATGCATGTGTTGAGAGGAAGAGAAAAGTATTCATGTTGCACATTGTGCAGGGCTGTTGTGACATCAAATATTTATGGTTTAAAGCGTTATGGGAACTTTGTACTGAACCAAAGCCATTTATTGAACTGTGTTGTTGTCTTTAAAACAGCTCAGAATCTTCAGTGATGTCCTTTCATTCTTAAATCTGAGAATATTTCTGTCAAATATCGCAGTGACTGATGTTCCTCCTGTGAAAAGACACAAGCGTTTCTTTACCAGTGTGTGACTGTGACAGATTAGCTCTTTCTCAGAAAAATAAGCATGAATTATTACCAAAGAGTGCCAAATTCAACTACAATAAATTACCCAGGACACACCTGCTTAACAAAAAATAAACATCATGGAGATAAAATCAACTTTAAGCAAAAGTTTATGATAAAAGGTGAAAAAAAGGTGCTATGCGATGCCTAAACTCTAACAAACAACCAGGAACAAAATTTAAAAAAGAAATGGAAATGTGCCAATTTCTGCTTCCCTGATCTAAGATACTGTCCCATCTGAGCCAGAATCTCACAGAGAGTAAAATAGGAACATACTGTCTCGCTTTAGTCTGATCTCATTGTTACATGAGGGTTTTAGAGCATTAAGACACGTTACACAGGCAGCGTGAGACTGAAACTCAGCTTTAGAGGTTCAGAAACTGCAAACTAATTCAAAACTGGTTAGGAAAACATACAAGCTCATCTGATTGTGTTTCATGAGGTTATTTACACACATTACAGTGATGTTCTTTGGATTAGTTACATGCAAACGATGTTTGTAGGACACTGAATAGTTTCTAGGCCGAGCAGGAGTAAACGTTTACCTAAAATATGAACACTGGATCTGTTTCAAGGAGTCGCTGAGATGCTGAGTTACAAGACTCAGTCTGTAGCAGGACTAATTTCCATAACTCATTAATTAAAGCAGTTAAACTCTTCTGAAGCGTTTCAAGACAGACTGCAGTCATCAGACACATCAATATTCCACATACATCAGCCATTCTTCAATCTGCTCATTAAATAATCTTTCATTCAGAATAAATACAGACTCTTCAAAGTAACTTCACAATCACCACATATTATTACATTATTTGAGTAAGACAATGAATTGAAATTAAATCTATGCATACATCACCCAAAGAAATGCACAGAACATTTATTCTGTACGTACATTACCTGGGACTCAAACCTGAACCTTTGCATTGCTCATGTAATTCTATACAACCCAACCTACAGACAAAGATCTAAACTACAGAAGTTGACTGAAGAGACAAACTTTTACTGTTGTTTAAAACGTGAACAGATTTGTAAAAAACTAAGTGCTGGTATCACTGATAATGCAGAACATTGTTAGAATCACACTGTGTGTTTGCCAGAATTTTCTGTTTCTCATCTCTGGTCAAATCTTGTGTCAAATTCCATGAAAATCACTTTTGCGATAAGCTGTTTTCCTTCCTGAACAAATCTGAGAAAATTGGCTTACAGAAAACCCTGTGAATGAAACGGACTCTTTGACTGCCAGTCAGTCTGAGAGATATCTTCAGCTGAGAGATTTTGCGCTGAGAGCACAAATATAATCGTTTACTACACGCTTTTCTAGAAGACATTCTTGAGGCTTTGTTTTGCGATACTGTGCAGCTGACGGCGCATTATCTCTTACCACCGCATTACTGTACCACAATTATTTTATGCATTTCAAGCTCTTAAACTTTGCTGTTGTGAGACTGTACAGATGGTGTATTAGTACTGTACACACACACGTGAGCTGTTATGTTCACATAAAGCAGTTCTGTAAGCAGAGATGGTTTAAACCACAGGGGGTATAAACAATCTTTAAAGCTTTTTTGATCATAAAATTATGAAGCAGTTTACAATATGACTTGAACATTTGCGTTCTGTGGATGCTGTGTTACGTAAAATGATTATCACATAATGATGTTAATTTGCACAAGCATCTTGTGTTATTGATGAATGTTTGTACATATAAACAGATGGCAACATTTAGCCAGATGTATATGTGAGAACTGTGATAACATATTTAAGAGTCTGTTTCATATAGATCCTTCCTCTTGTCAAATATAAACTCTTGAATGACCCCTGAGCATCATGTTTAACTTCAGCCACTAAATCTATTTTAACAGTGATTAAAAAAACACCAGACGGTAAGATAAACCACCAGCTAATGTGTTACTTTAAGGGTGGAACCATAAGTCACTCATAAAGTGATGTTTAATTGCCAAAATATGAGAAGACAGATGTTCAAAGTCAATAAAGACAAATATCAAGTTCTAAATGTCCAGTTTGTTAAAGGTGAACCTGCTAGAACGAGCCCTGAGAGGTCAACAGCGGTTTGCAGCCGTCCTGGGATAATACGCAGGTAGCTGACTGAACTCACAGGAGATCTGTGAGCCAAACACACTTTCATCAGCTTATTCTTTACATGGACTCATGGATGCAGGGCAGGGAACAGACTGAAACACTGGAAAGAACAAGAGGAACAATGAAAATAGATTACAGGGCTTCAGGCATTTATCAAGGCCTAGCAGACAGATATCCACTCAAAGATAGCAGAACGGCTCCACCGGTGGGGGGTGGGTTTGTGAATGCAGTGATGTTGTTTGTTTTTAAAACAACAATCTGGTCTGGAACCTCATTCTTATATCCTGGTTCCTCTTTTTGTTCTATAAAGCAGGAGATTTCAGTGACTCAGAGTTTCCAATCAGATTGTAGGATTACGGTGGGGTTAATGTCGGGAGTTTAAACACCATTCTGCACCACTCAATCTTTTCTCTGCATTGAGGGAAGGTTATGAGTGAGTCTGTGGGTTACAGATAAATGTGTGTTACGATCGTTTCTCTGACAGGAACTCTGTTCTGGGACCAACACAAGATGATCTACAACAAACATCTTAACATCTTCAGTCCTAGTAACTGTGGAGAGACAGTCCTACAGTCTTTGACTAACAACTATTTTCTAATTCACAAAAAGCTGAAAATTTATTAATTTAGCTAAACCTTCATTTCTAGGCCAAGACTGTTTTTATCAGCCTGCAAAACAACTTCATGTTCATCTGTTCTGCTCTGAGAGCGCGTATCAATCATTCAATCACTCCCTCAGTAAACATCAACATATTGTTTCTGTTAGTCTGTTTGATGTCATTTCCTGCCCATTTTTCAGAGATATTTCTTCACACAAATCCACTGCAAAGAGGCACAACAAGCTTTGATTAAAGATAATGTGAGACACACACGTCATAAACAAAAGATGTCCTTCAGTGAGGGTTAACAGGGCAGTCTGTGGCAGAGAATGATGCGTTTTAAGAAGACATGAGGAACAGGAGAATGGCACAAAGTGAGAGAGCAGCGCTTCATTAAAGACACCAGCATTCACAGCAGCTCCTGTCTGTTAATGGGGGGGTTTGTTCATCTCTGATGAAAGCGTCACAGGGCTGGAAACTCTCATGTTCACCCTTAACAGCTGCTTTATATGAGTGACTTTCCTTCCCTTCTCATTCAGCAGATTTTATTTTGCCATCTGTTCTTTTTACATCTACAATGATGATACAGTAAGCAGACCTATATATGACCACACACACACACAAATATATGTCTAGCCTATAGGCTGTATATTTATCAGACTGATACATAGATAGTTAGATAGAGAGTGTCTATATAAATGTGTCTATATGCCTGTAGAACAATAGTCCTGTTTTTGTACTAGATACACTCAGTAACTAACAAACATGGATAAAAGCCACAGACCTCCAGTTTCCTAACCGCAACATTTACATTGAGCAGCAAAAAAAGACACAGTTACAGCAAAAAAGTTGTGCATCTCTTTGAAATGACCGTGTCAGATCTGTAAGACACGCCGGCAGTGAGATAATAAAGCAGAAGTTCAGTGGTGGGTGGAGGTCTGTCTGACAGCATGATGTCTTCTCTCCTGACCCTACTGACCTCTGAGACCTTCTAATTTGTAGCAAGAGCCTTCGAACCCTCCTCCACTGACTTTACAGATGAAATGAGCAGTGAGCGCTCCATCATTCCCTTGCGCCCTGGGTCACGAGTCAAAGACAGTTCAGGTATGAAATAATCATTCTGCTGAGAACTCCTTTCTCTGGAGCAAGCGTGACCTCAGCACACACGGTTCATCTCAGACGGCACACAGGAGGCTTTTTTAAATGACAGGGTAGATAGCATCAGGAATATTAGGGCATTAGGTGAATTTGCAGCAGGTTATAAACATTTTCAGAAGGACAGTGAGTCTTTCCTCACTGATGTATGAGTACTAAAGCTTGTGATAGTTACATTAGAACCTGTGAATGCTCTTCACAGGTAAGAAGAAACAGATTATCTGATGATGACATTGTTGATTTCCATGTGCTGTTTGTTTTTAACAGTCATTATGTTTGATGCATTGCTGATGTCATGATGAAAACACACACAAAGACTCTAATTCGATTATTTTTACCACCTGCTTTTTGGACACTTAGCAAAATGCTAACTGACTGTGGAAAAGGTACATGGTGAAACATGCCAGTTTACTAATGGAATTAACACATAAACAAGACATGTTTCCATCATAACACTAATGCAAAACACTAACACTGAAACAACACATTGCCTGTTTTTTCTTACGTAATTGGAAAGTAAAGACACTGAAAATAAAGTGTGAGCCCTCAATCAGACGCGTCTGTTAAACGAGAAAGACTTCAGGTCATCAGATGCCATCAGTTTCCTGGGACTCTGTTTAATTCTCATCAGCACCAGAACCAGCAGAACAGACAGAGTCTCTTCCTCCTGTTGCCATAGTAACACAGAGGTGGGTGGGTGGATGAAGGTGAGGGCTGGCATGTGCCCACCGCTGGCATGACACAGGCGTGTGCTGCGGGGGGGCTGATCGCTCACTAACGGAATATAAATGCATGTAAAAAACATACTTAACTGAACTGCATAAAACAACAGCTACAAAAAGACTTCAGTCTTCACTGTAATCTGTGCTGATGTGTGCTGCTTAGTTTAAGCTGTTAATGGTGGTTCATCAGGCAGTGAAAGGTGTTTGTGTGAAACTAATTTATAAGCTCCATGTTGCATTAATCAAAGATCTTAAATCTGCAGGCCATCATCCTAATTTAATTTCTGCAGAGAAGTTTTAAATCTTTTTATACTAATCACTTCCTCTGATAAGAGGCTTTAGTGCGATAAGAAACAGACTTTGGCAGAAGCAACATGAGCTCATTCAGGATTTTTTTTCAGTTCATTCTTTGCCGTGTGTCTTCACTTCAGCTCATTATCATTGTTACTTTTCTATTTGTACACAGGAGGTAGTTTTAAATTCACATATTCATAACACACTGTAGAGTAAACAGCAATAGTTTGAGCTAATTCTAAAGGAAGTGTTACAGCCATACTGATACTGATACTGATACCGCTAGTCCACTGAGAAGCAGAGTCAGGGGTGGTGCAGGCTCAGCTCAAATCTGACTGGCCCTTGAAGTGCATCGTCCTGCCGCAACACTGGTAGCTCATAAACAACCTTCTAAAGCTTGAAGCTGATGTTGTGAAACGTCTTTAACTAATTACACCGACTAACTGCAATCAACCTGCGCAGACACGACTCCTACAAACACATTTAAAGTATCACTAATAATTATTAATCTAATAATAATGATTCCATACATTGTGTTAGACCCAGTGACAAAACAATAACTAATAACAATAATCTGTCAGAAATCTGTGTTCTAAAGAATTTGTGATAACTCAGATTCACGCCTAAATTATTGTAAACAATTGAAACACATTTGATCAAAATGTCCGTCATGCTGAGAAATCATCTTCACAGGCGGTTCGGTTTTAAGTGAATGTAAACGCATGATGATCTGTGCATTGAAACCTGCTGTGTAACTGCAGTCTAACAGGCCTGCTGCTGTCTGTGAGGTTATATTAACGGCAGAGCACTCACTGTTCTTACACACACAAAACTAACCCTAACCACAGCCTCTCCGTTTCTCTCACATAATTACTGCGTACGTCCAATACTGCCTTATACTGTATTATTCATCCAAACAAAGCAGGTACCATGTAAACAAACTAAACCTTCTAAAGGACATAACAATTAAATATTCTTCAATTAACAACAGAACATTAGGCTAGTATAGTGTAAATAAACCAGCACTTTTTGTGATTAACCCATTATACAGGATTCAGTGAAGAACTGGACTGAGTTCTGTTTTATATTTAAACCAGTTTTAGTGGGAAACTTTTCAACAGGGATAATTGTGAGGATCTTATACAATGTCAAATTGCATCACGTTGTACCCAGTTTTCTTGTCTGATTGTTGCAGCGCTGCATGAAGATAATGATGGTAAAAATAATTGTGGCCATTTTCCAGGTGACAATCAGAAGAGAAATAATGGTGAGATTAAAGTGAATGGAGGAAAGCAGGCAGCACTTGGACCACACAGATGTGTGGCACATGATTCAGTGTGTCAGACAGAGGCTCTCATCACATCCTGTCAGTACAAATACATCCTCTGGGTACTTTATTTTTATACTGACATCAATTTGTCAAGTCACAAAGGTTCAACAGCTACTAAATGACGTCCCTTTCACACAGTCTGGAATTATTCAAACTGTCCACATGTTTAAACAGCCAAACAAAACAAACACAAACTGTGAAACAACGCTTTTAAAACTTGAATCCCTTCAACCTGACTTACTGACACGCAGCATCACAGACAAACACGCGGCACATTTGCATTCATCTCATTATAAATGTATTTTCTGATTCATATTAATGGCAGCTGATAAATTATTTAGACAGTTTTTTTCTTTATTTCTCAAGGGTCATATCAAAGGCCATTTTTAAATCCTTCCTATTATCTATTCCGGAATAAATTGTCTTTGTCCCAGCGGTCCTTTTCTGACCTTGTTGACTAAAAAACTTTGAGGGGAAATAATCATGAATTTGTGGTTCATCTTTTATTCGGAGTCCAGCAGTATTTGAAAAGCCACAGATGAACAGAAGAAACAGAAGAAACAGATAAACAGAAGAAACAGAAGAAACAGATAAACAGAAGAAACAGAAGAAACAGAAGAAACAGATGAACAGAAGAAACAGATGAACAGAAGAAACAGAGATCATCTGATCCGTCTGCATGAGCTTCAGTCAACATCTCATGAGAGAAACTTCACATCATGTTTGGAGACTCGCTGTTTACTGGTTTATTATCAAATAACACATAACATTCATAA
>JBAJNP010004457.1:977-33517 GCA_036877545.1 Yasuhikotakia modesta | reverse complement strand
CAAATATCTTGTGATTTTCCTGTATTTTCACAGACTGTCATACAGGTTTAAAATGGCTTTGTGACTTTAATGTTTGCTAGCACTTAGAAGAAATGCTATTATCACAAATATTCACTGTGAGAGAAAAGTTCCTGTTATTATAAAACCATGATGACGTGCAATATATGCTGTTTGTTGTTCTGCACAGACAGAGTAATTGTAGTCATTTTTAGATTTGCCACATTATTTTTTCCAACAGTGAGTCAAACCACTTTGTTTGACCCAATTTTTACCTCATTTTCAACAATAATGATGTGACTTGGTCACAACAACTGAACCTCATGTGACTTGTCATGTGACTCTACCACTATCTACAGTGTTGTGGCTGTCAGACACACAGACCTGAACCGGTCATAACAAACTCTGGCTTAAATGATTATATTGTCAGTTAAATATAATCACCAGCTGGACATTCATCATGTGCAGTCAGGTCTAATACACGAGTTTATACACAAACCATCAGTCTGCAGACACCGTGTAGAGGTTTCATCTGTGTGTGAGTAGAACTGGACCAGCGATATGCAGACGTCACACGTTTAAGAACAATGTTTCAGATGAGAGTAAAGTCAGCGCTATGACAGAACTGAATACCCACAGGAAAATACTTTATTACTCTTTGTTATTTTTCCTCTCAGGACACAAATCTCATTCATGTTTAATGAATATTAACTGTCTCTTGAAATACCTTTACAACCCTGATGACATCAGATCGGCTCATATTTTACCCCAAACTAATCTATTAAAAATTACACAATTTCACACAAAGAATTGAACCTGTTTTGTGAGCCTTTAGATTAATGACAATTAGATACATTTTGCTTAAAATTCTCAAAAACGTTATATTTGTGTTTTTAATTTGGAGATTTATTACTGAGTTTACAGAGATTTTATGCTCCAAACACTGAATTATAACATGAAGGATTTTAGGTCACACATGCTGTTTTTTACCTGGAGTTTTGAAATAATTTGCTGTTGTAAGAATTTGATAAGAAATTGCAGATGTGAGTCTTCTGGCAGATCTGAGAACAGTCTGAACATTATTGAGGCCGTCCTGTAACTGCAGAGAAGACACATGTGCACTTACTGTTTTATTATTATCTCAAGAGAAAAATCTGAGCAGCCTTCAACAAAAGTCTCCATTTATTCTCATTTCTGTCACAGAGAAACAGACGAGATGTTAGATTCCATCTGGCTTGAAATCTTTCTTTCTTATTGACTGTGTTTTGCACACAGATTCTGAAACAGCATTTAAATAATTTTCAGAGGAATATTTCAAGGTCAACTGGATAATTCAGAGCTTTAAAATATTAACAGCATCCAATGGAAGGTTGTGAACTTTTCTATTGAACACAAGGTGCTATAAATAATCCATAAAGCTTCAGTTCCTTTATTATTGTGGCATTATGGTGAACAGTTGATGAATTTCTGAAGGTCAGAGGAAAGTCACAGATCGGGTGAGATTGGAGGACGTTTATTTTACTGTAATTGTGGATGTGTGGCAGGTCATAAGCTGAAGGGATCTTCTCTGAATTGAATTTCAAATAACAGCCTGTGAGCGTTTTTGTCCTTCAAAGGTTTTCTTGATCCTCCTGTTTTTTGTCGTATCGTATGGAAGTGGTTCGGTTTGCAGGAGAAACGGACCCACCTGGAGATTTATGCTGTCGAGCTTTTGAAGTCTTCACACCTACTTCTGTATGGCTGATATTAAATAAGACTGAGGAAATATAAACACAAGTTGTGCTTTACGCAAACATGAGGAACACATTTACAGTACAGATTATATTTACTATACTTTCTTCAAATGGAAATACAATATCCCTGAGGAAATATATTTAGCAGTTACACATTTAAATACATGGATAGTACTTTTTAACCAGTTCAAGCTATCAACATCAGACAGCTCACGTTAAATGGACAGATCTGTTTGCTTGGCTTCTACACGTTACCTGCCTCACAAAATGCCTGGGAACCAAAGTGCACTAGAGTTCATCCATCCATACAAGAGCAGAAGTTGCACAGAAAAATGTTAATTTCCAGGCTGCTACAAAAATGATAAACACTGAATTTAAAGACAAACTAATTACTGTCAAATCTAGTGTGTCGTTTTATTTCAGACACTCAGTAGCATATGAATGAACATCATATGTGGTCATATCTAGTTTTCTCTATTGATTATCAGGTATCACAACAAAACATTCTGATTGGCTTTGAAAAAACTGGGGGGAAATTCAGGCATATAACATCATACAAACATGCAGATTTAATAACATACATTAACTTTTATGCAAATAGAAAGCATCATTGAATCAGAGTTCTTGTGTTTGGTGACTGTTGGCAAACGCTAGATGAGGCAGGTGTTTAAAACACAGTAAATATTCTTTTATAATGATAATGTACATCTGCAAAACAAACCCTCATATTGTGTTTATCGCTTCTGCGATCAGTTTCGAGTGTGCCAGGAGAATTGTTTGTTGACCGTTTGTTGCAAAGCAAATGTTAGTGCCGCAATTTTGTTTCTTTGCATGTCACCCCTCATGAAGGGTGTTTGCGATTGCTGGCCAGAGATATCGAGTGCAGACCTTAAACAGTCAGCCGCCGTTGCAAATTTTGGCTGCACACTCATTTGGCTCCTTCTTATCTAAGTGTCGCTTCTTGGCCCAAATAAGGTACAGGGTGAAGCACACTTCATACTAACAGATCACATGTCAGTTTCCTTTCCAGGACGCAGAATCACTACTGATGTCCAGGTTTTAAATGACTATTGTGATGTTACACATTTAAATGGACTTGCCAAACAGAATCCCAAACGGAGGCACATTCAGGCTGCTGTGGGCTGGTTCAGCTGCAGACGGTTCTGTGCACTATTTATGTTTGTCATCCTGTGTTTTTTGGGGTACAGGCTGCTGTCTTGAAATACAACTCACTGTACATTTCTGAACAACAGCTTCAGTTACTCACGTACAGTATGTGTTCACTGCCAAGTTCACAAACAATTCTTGTGTTTCAATTTAATATATCGTATATCAAAGTTTATAATTATGCTAAATTCAACTGATTTTATATTGGAAAAATAATGGTTTGAGAAGGAATTTTTGCCTAAGCTCATTACAAATAGAGAGAACAGAAAATGTGCTTTAACACTTAGCATGAATTCATTTGGCTTTGAACGCCTGGGCACTAAACAATGATACAGCAGACTTGGCCTGTTACCACTGCAGCTATCAACAAAACACATCTAAATGAACTTACATTGTAATGAATGTGTTACTCTGGATAAATGACACACACAAGATGTTTAAGCTCAAACTCTTAACTCACAGCAGGAGAGAGAGAGAGAGAGAGAGAGAGAGAGAGAGAGAGAGACCTAACATCTGAACCCTGTAACACACTGTATCTGTATGCTGTAAGCAATTACAGTTTTCCAGCCTGTTACAAATGTTACTAATGAATTTTCCCATCACATCACACTATACTAACATTATGTTAAAAAATGACAGCAACAGTTTTCTTTCATTGATGAGTCTGTAGGATAACTTTACTCAGGCACAGAATTTAAACACCAAAAATAAAACAAATGCCTATTTACTCACCCTCATAATTATATGTATATAATTAATAAAGTGCATAATTCATAAGGACAGCGTTTATTCATTTATTTGTTTTTTTGGCAATTGACAGCTTATGGTCACTATCAACATTTCATCAAAAATTTAATGATTTAAATTTTTTTATTTAATGACAGTTTTGAGTTTTTATTTTTGCGTGAAATCGCTCCTGGTTGTCTGTCATAAGCTGAGGTCAGATAAAAGCTCTTCAGCCTTCAGAGTCGATATCTTCAGGACAGATCGCTGCATCTGAGCGATGATGTGCTGTCACGTTTAGATAGCAACTCATCAATGACGCCTCAAAACTGACAACAGCATTTTAATATTTGCAGGACGGCAGGACGGCAGGCTGAATTCAAAGGAGGTTCATAAACTTCAACTGCACAAACACAACACCTGAGAAGCAGATTGTTTGCGACAGTCTGACTGATGGAATCAGTTGCTCTTGGGTTAAAGAGCTTCTGGTCACCATCATACCCTTCATCATCAGACATCATCAGACTTTATACAGTGTGTTTCTCAGTGATATCTGTCTGTGGATGAGACGTCATGCATGGAAAAAACTGTACAAAATACAGTTTATATTTACTTCTTTATTTATAAACAACATAAAAACTAAAACTGTAGCTGTCGGATCATTGGATGAGAAGTTATTTATTCCTACCACAGTGTCAGCAAATACAAATACAAACAAGTGCAGCTTGTTTATCAGCAACAGCAGCAGAAAATCACTAATGAGGATTAAATATCTCAGTTAAACAGGGAGCAAACCGAGATGTTTTGATGTTTCTTCTGTAGGGTTTCAGGATCTCAACATGCTGTTATTAGGTTTGTCATCAGATTTAAACTACAATATAATTATGCATTCTGAATCCTGAACTGAGAAACATCTGAGACACAGCTGATACATAACTGAGAACCTCATAGAATAAAATGATCCTGTGGGCTTTAATAAAGATAAATGATTTCAGTCGTTTGGTGTGGTGAGTGAGAAATGACAAAGATGGAAGAAAAATCAACATGTTGTCATGGCTTCAGAAGATCGTCTTAAAACATCCTGGAGACACAAGGTTCTAAACTGCATGAACGCACAGTTCTGCCATCTGTCTTGGCCACAGAAGTGACTAGAAAAATCAAATATCCAACAGAGAAGAGAGGAAAAGGAAATTTTCACACATCACAAAATGCACTGGAGATTTAAACTCAGTCCAAAACACCCTCAGAACCACTTCAGATAACATCTTACTGTAAGAGTTTGATGATGTGAAGCTACAGTTTAAGTTCATTTGCTGTTATTAATATATTCATGAACCCCAATTTTATTAGAGGTTGCAGTCTAGAGTAGATTCAAACCTGCTCTGTGTACATTTTATTTATTCTTACCTTTTAATTTAACCCTACAAAATGTGATAGGCCATCAGTGAAATGTACTGCGTACAGAAGCATGATCTGTATGCATTCAAACATCAGTCAATATTGTGTTTAGCACAATACCCTAACATGATCGCATGGGCAATAGCAGCCATAGATGCATGCGCGTCTGCTTTTTATGGATCTGGTTAAAGAACGCTCCCTGAGGGATTTGATTCCTGCATTGTTAAGTGAGCACAATGTGAGTTTCTCCGCCGTTCGCCTGTCAGCATGATTGCAGCGACTTCACAGAAGGGTAGGAACAAAATGACACTGATATTTAGAGAATTCATTTGCATATTATGGGTTTTTGATAACAAAACCTGCATTTACCCGGCAGCCATGAGCCGAACCAGCCAAACTTTAAATGAATTGGCTGATAATACAAAAGAATTCTGCAGAGTAAAAGAAATAAATAACATTTTATATATTCCAGGTTTAGAGGATGTCTCCTGTTTCTTCCGGAGCAGGAGTGAGGGGGCTGTGAAGATTCCAAACAGGAGTTAAATGTCCCACCTAAGGGAAAAGCAGAAGAGAGGAAACACAGAATTCACAGCCCGTCTGCATTCCCAACTACAATCCTAAAGATATGACAGCCTGTGGATTTCTGTTACTACAGTCACATTAGAAATGAGCAGCGTTGAGTTCTCTCAGAGTGAATTATGGGATTGACTCATGAGGTGCGTTTGCTGCTAAACATTGGTTAGCTTGTTTCATTGAACCAGGATTATCACAATAGTTTTTACAACTTTAACAAAACATAAAAAAATATTTACATGTGAATCTCTGTAAAGTTTTACATTTAACAAAAACATTTAAATGAAAGAAAAAGGAATAAAGCTTGATGAAGAATGTTAAATTAAAATTGATCTTGTAAATGTGTCTCTGTACAGACAACAGATGGAGACCAAAAAATGAAGATCACAGGTTCTCATGGCCAAACTAAAGCTTTGATGCTATTAGTATCGACCAGGTCTAAACTGCACCAAAACTCAACACTTTTATTGACTGAGTCTTTCAGGATCAGTGGGTAACGGCTTCTAAACAGAGTAACATCTGCACCATCTCCATGGCTCTGCTGCCTCGACACTCGCTTTATTGTTTGACAGGAGTGTTTTATCGTCTCTGTGAAACAACAGCAACACTAAAGGTGGTTGTCTGCCTTTCTTTAAATGTCCATTACTAAGAGCAACTGCTGTAAACCTCTGCACACACACACACACACACACACACACACACACTCAGCAGTTTCTCCCCTGAGATGATTTTGTCAGTCACTCTCTCAGGAAAGCTTGACATCAGTAAACACTCTTTCAGTCAGCACATCTCTGCTTTATTTTGCAAGCTGAGTCCCTCCACTTACTGTGAGCCTGTGGGATCCATCACAGCCTCCACATGACAAAACAGCCCCAAACTCTCACATTATACAATGTTTGCACCATGTGCTTTATCTTATCAAACTGCATTTCCCAGTTTAGCAGAGTTTAGCACAACAGTGTGAAATGAAACAATATTATCACTGTTTGTTTGAGAGAGAGAGTGAGAGAGAGATAAAGCGAGATTTGGGATTGTATATCAGTTCCCTCCCTCTCGAAATAAAAAACAGCCTCAGTCATAAAATTAAATACTTCTGACTGTTACTGATCTGATCTGTGTGTGTGTGTGTGTAAAATATACACACAGATCGATCTGTAGATGCAAGCATCAGAAAATATGTGCATGTAAAACACTGTGTGTGTGTTTAAGAAGTGTTATTTGTGTGTGTGTGTGTGTGTGTGTGTGTGTGTGTGTGTGTGCATGCATTATAGTTGCTTTCAGCGTGTTCCTCACAAAAGCAGTTGTAAGGCATCCCAGCATCATGTGTTGGGTGTGTGAAGTGTTTAAAGTGTCTTTATAGGCCTGTTATTTCTGCCCTTTGGGGTTTGTAAAGAGAAGAGCTGAACAAAGATCTTTCTGTGAAAGAAACAGAACTCTGGATCAACATAGAGCAAATATTGGCAGATTTGCCACTTTATGTGAACTACAACTTTAATATCACACACACCATTTCAAGGTGAAATTCTTTTTTAAAGTAAATCGTTTAACAGAAAAGCCTCCAACTTCACACTTAAGTCAGCGAGCTTTGACATGAACATCTGACATCATCTGTCGCTTATTTTCTCTGCTGCTTTAAGACGCCAGCCATTAATAATGCATTATCAAACCCCGATCATCGGTTTCTCAGAGGTTCATCTCACCTGCACTGCTGCGTAATTGTCAGAACTCCTCTGTCATATGCATGAGACAAACTCACCCTTTAATAACTCTGCCCTCATTCTGCTGCTGATTAGCTTTGATTTAACACTTCCTGCATTAATAACATCTGTCACACGTTGCTGCTAAGACACAGCGACTCTCGCGCAGATAATTAGCGCTGAGATCAAGCGATACTACAGTAACTGAACGGAATACAATTTATTGAACACGCAGCACAAACAAATGTGAAAGGTATTAATATAGCAACCGACAGAAACAAACATGTCAGAGGATTAAAGAAAGACGTCACACCTCACGCTAACGTTTGTCTCCAGAGAGAGTTTACGGCACAAGCAAAGCTGTCAGGTGCTGAAATTCCATTAAGGCCACATGTGTGGCTTCAGCATGTAGAGACCCTCCATTAGAATGGAGAGGAGATAGATGGTCCCTCTTTATCATGGGGAATAATTGTGCCTGCTAAGTAGTTTTCACTTAAACTAATTGCTTTGCCACTGTTATGGTGGAATGTAATGGTGCTATAACAGTAAGCTGCTCGGATAGAGGCTGCAAATGTACAACATTCCCTGCAGAATTATGCATTAGAGAGAAGAACAGATAAATGACACACCTTGTGTCTTAAATGCTCATTACAGTTGGGTGAAATGCCTTTAGAAACACGCTGTAAACACACAAGAAATGTATTTTAAATGTTTCTACTAAAATCTATTGGAAGATTGCAAATATGTCATTCAAACTGTATTTTAAATCTCATTTCAAACATGCTGACAATTTAACAGTCTTTAGTTAAACTGTCAGCATTTAAAGTGTTGCTGTAGGTTACCTGAAAGACTGCAGAAGACAACACGCAGTCCACTGCAGCCCCTGTGTCAGAGCACAGCCATCAAAATTATAAGCTGAGTTATCAAAATTCATAACTTGCATGTCTAATTGCATAACATCTAACATCTCATTCTGAGTCACAGGATAACCATTTACTTGACAGAAAATATGATTTTTTTTCTTTATTACTACAACTATCAGTAATTAAAATATTACTGTATTTGTCTTACTGTACAGGAAAAAAGCCACTGGAGGTTGGAAACTGGAAACTTCTTTGCATTATAAAAACTGACCAAAACTATTTGTTATGCATAAAAGTTTCATGAAATAAATGCATATACATACAGTACAAACATGACAACATAAATCTCTCAGGTGACTGTAGCAGAACTGTGTATCAATTAAAGAGTGAATATTGGCACCAGATTGCATCAGCCATCATCCCAAGAGCTCGTCTGACAGAACTGACATTGAAATTCACAACAAGACTCGGTCACTTGCTTCCTGGCTGGGGAATTAATGCAAAAAGTTACAGAAATGTGCACTTGTCAAACTCTGGCATCAAAGTGCCCTTGAAGTGTTACATCTCACGACCATCTTCCTGTCAACAGAGGTCAGAGAGACAGGCACACAGATGACCACGCTAACACACGTGAGCACATCCACACGCTGTCACCGTCTCGTCTTTACACTCTTATCCCTCGTGCGGACCCACCCCGGTGCCAGAACCGACCTCTGCGGTGAACTGTCAGACGCTTCAGGTCAAAACAGCAAGTGTCTTTCCACAAACACGCAACACAGCAGCAGCTCAGTGTTTGATGAAGGTCACTTCAAGCCTCAGTGACGCTCTCCATGCATTCTCTGCTTGCTTTCAAACACCCCAGTAAACATCAGAACCGCAGCTCGTGCGGCTGTTTTACACCAGCATCACATTTTTAGGCATCAATGACTCATTGATTTTGAATTACATGTTCATTGTGTGAGAAGGCAACGGTCTGATAAGAGTTATTCACTTACATCACCCGGCTGACAGCCAGACCAGCCTTTTGAATATTTCAAAGTGAAGATCTGATGAATGGGGAGTTGTGTTCACGGGAAATTCCAGTGCAGCATCCAAAAGGAATTAGAAATGGTTCCCAAAAATGTGACATGATGCTGTCATTGTTTACAGTAGTTACATTAATGTCCAATAGAAACACTCACCACATCAACCGCAGGAAGAAAATGGGACACGAGAAAGAAGATAAAAATGTGCTTGTGCTTTTTTTTTTTTTAGCATTTTATTGTCAAATTGCTGTTTTGATCTCAAGTCATCCATGAAGAGAATTACAGAAGAATTTGCAAAGCATCTGTGCTTTCAACATTTTAGTCAATACTCATTAAATTGCTGTTTACTGGTCATAACAAAAAGGGCGAAACTAAAATGAAATTTGGACCCCAGTCACCTCATTCAGATAACAACATTAATTATGAATAATTATTAATTCACTGAAGAAAATGGGACCGTTCGTGGATGGATTTAACATGTTCTGCTGTTTCTAGAGTGTCTGTGCGGCTGCTGACAGGTCCAAGAGCCCAACCTCACATCTCAGTGATGTTCTGCTTCTTTCAGTGTGTCATTTCATGTGCGTTTTCTGCCCATGCTTGTCTGCCGGGCAGAAACAGTATGAAAAATAATCGCACAGCTGTGTTCAATGAGCCGCACAATTTGAAATATGGCATGTCCACAGCACAAATAATGATGTGAGACAAACTGCACATTGTAGTTTAATTCTTTAAATTGGAGATAACCGTAACCTTAGGTGCACACAACAGTTCTGAACTGCTAATTAAATGTCTCCTAATCTGCATTAGCTCAAATGATCAGATAGCATTACAGTATGATTATGAAACCACATACGGTTTAATAAACACTCCAGCACTCCGGTAGAAAAGATCTAAACAATGACTATCATTAAACCAGAACAGAGCCACAAAAGAAGAGAGCAGAGCTCTTTAGCTCGTGTCCAGCGACTGTTTAGGGTTTAGCAGCATCTGCAGATCATCAGAGCTGTCATGTATTGTTTTAAACCTCAGACCTGTGTTACGTTTGCAGAGGCTCAGAGTTTGTGCCCTCGGTGAACACAGCAGGAGTCTGGAAGGGTTTCAATCGCAGCGAGTTTATTGGGCGACTCTAAACATCTGATATTAATTTGGGAGCGTGTACAGCGACTGAGAAACATTCACTACATTTAATAAAACACCATAATCATATATTTTTTCAAAGGTAATGATTCTGCTAGACACAGAGTCTCATTAAACGCAATCCTGTGCTGAGCTGATGGGATTTTATTGTTCAGATCTACTGATTTGCGGCTCTAATAGCTGTTATTCATGGATATTCAGCTGCTTTGCTATGAATGAAAATGTTGTGACCTCCACATGTAATAATGCACAATCACACACCCTGCCTGCCTGGAACTGCCAGTTATTTCTGCACCTATTGCCTATATGGAGCTGATTAAACTGCATATAATAAATGCTTTGCAACATGAATCTAAGTGTTAGTTTCATTCAAGATCAAGCGTTTATGTTTTAAAATCCTGCAGGTAATATTCCACAGGCTCCAGCATTAATCATCCAGCTATTTTTCTCCAGCAAATCCTGGTTATTTTTAGTGTAACAACTAAATTTAGTATAATTCACAGCAGCTGAACAAATCACACAAATCAAAACCACCAGCGACGCTGTAATATATGATCCCATTACTTTACATATTGCGTGAGTAAAATAAGAGAAATACAGAACAGAGTTTTTTAGCTCATTCATTGCTGTAAAGTGTTTGTACATTTTAAAACATCTGTGCATTCAGCAGGAATTGCAGAGTGTGATCTGTGACAGCTAGCATCAGGTTTACAGGGATCTGGAAAGTGTAAAAATAAACACAGGACCCTGTCCCGTATCTGTGTAAGTGAGCTGGCGTGAGTGCAGCGTTTAAAGCGGTGTCGTTCACAGAGAACCGAGCTCATTTATCAGTGCAGAACTCACTCACAGCAGAAGTGTTTGGACTTGTGTTTATCCGTTTAGAGAGGAAGCAGCGTTTTGAAAGGAACGTGTCCTCCACGGTTGAAAGCCATCTGCTCCACGACACACTCAAAGCTTCTGTCACCCAACAGCTATAAAACAGAAATAAGCCCTTCAGTGACGCGCAGCAGAACGTCACCTACAGTCTGCACAGGTTTACTGAAACAATGATATTACTACTGACTAAACGAGCTTTATTTCAACAAACGCTTTCACTGTGGAGGGGAGGAGTTTTAAAGAAGTGCATATATTACAAAATAAATATCTTATTTCATTAGATCATTTCATTAAAAAGAGATAACTAATGAACAAATGCTATTAGCATTATAAGATGTGTTAATGTATTATGTGTAAAATGTGGCAGAAATTGACAAGAAAATGCAATAACAAACAACACTCTTGCACACAACAATATCTGTCAAGTTGAATTGTGTAATTTCTGTATTACTGATTTTAAACACTTTCTCTGTACATTTCCTCCACCTGCCTTTGGTCAGAGAAGCAGAAACCTCAACACACACTCACCTCAAAGGCTGAACAACTCAACAAACAGATCCTCATTTCAACAGCGTCACTGAACTTCCGCTAGGTTAACCTGTGAACACAAAACAACATTAACAAGACAAATATACATAGTTTAGTTTAAGGAATAAGTATTTTTGTAGAAATAACTGCCTCTAAAGTTTGTAGAACATTTCCAATGTTTCTGACCAGCCCATGTTACATCTGCAAAGAGCTGAGGGACTCTTTTGTTTTTCATACACACAGTTTGACTTTAAAAGCTTTTGTTTTGTACTTTCTTTTCACATGATTATTCTGTTGTTTTTATCAGCTACACCGCTAGTGCAGCAGCTTGTGTTGCTCATCTTCTAAAATGAATGGTGTGGTCGTTGTTTTTTGGTATGTTGGTTTAATTGTATGAACCTTGAAAGGCTACTTGTCTTTCCTTGAAGTGTCTGTCAGACTGATATAGATTTTTCTCTGTCTATAGTGTTGTACAAGAAAGCTATGAACACAATTACCTCCTTCTTTGTAAGATTTGCTTTGTTCTGTGGACTTTTTCTTCTCCACGAGAGCCTAAATCAAAGTATCGTGGGGTTTCAAGTGCTCACCTGGAAACAAATCATTTAAAATCCACCCTGGGGCTTGAATGTTATTGACTTCAATTAACTTTAGATTGTGACAGAGAAAATCCAGCTGTGATACGACAACTTGGAGTTTTTCAGCGTCTCTGCTGAAAAAAATATCTGCTGACCTTATTGGGTGATTCAGCTATTTTACATAATTAGATATAATTGTTTTTAGGTTTAATGGTGCGCCCCATCGCACTGTTTATGAAGTTATGAAGCTTTAAAATATCCATAGGCACAAGCGCCATACAGTTGTGCTTATGGATATTATAAACGCACTGCAGGGACTTACAGAACCTTTATGTGGAATTTAATGTTTATACATCCTCTGTTCAATCAATGAATTCTTCTCAAAGTAAAACCTCAAATATTCCCCTCATTATAAAATAAATGATGAACCGAGTTCATGTATTTATCACAAAAACATTAATAAAAAAAAATTCAAATGAAGCAAAAGTTAGAAAGCTAAAAGTGCCGACCTCCCCCTAATGTGGGATGTTGTCACAAACAGCAACACATCTTCAGTGAATTTTGTCTTTTCTCAGTAATACAGAGATTGCAGATATCACTGACTTAAAAATAATTCTACTCTGAGAAATATCATTGCAGTAAGAAGTGTGACAGCTTCTGTGTAATAAATGCTGTTTCTCCAGGAAGGGCTTGTGTAACACAAAGCAGTAATAAATCTACAGTTGTGGTTGAGTGTTGTTTGTGATTCCAGCCTGCGTGCAGCAAAACAACCTGCCGTTTTGTTTCTCTGACCGTGGATGTGACAGAGAGCTCAACCACCCACATTTGTGCCATAGTTACCATTCAACACCTCTTCAAAATCAAAACAACAAACTAACCCACTCCATCCAGGATCCATTTAAATCTGTCTGCTGAGGCAAACGCTTAAATCTTCATCGGCTCTTTATTGAATCATTGTTTCCTTCTTTAGCTGCTTATGCTAAAACTCTGCCTGAGGAAAATCTGTCACTCGGGCAGAAACGTATCTTTACAAAAGAGTGTGCAGCATACGTTCAGTCCGTATCCTGGAGAGGAGATGACCTTTTATCCGTTTCAGAGAAAACAACATTCCATGACAGCAAACATCATAGCGGTAACTGGAGCAGTCGACGTGAACGTCAAAAGCGACGCTGCTTGTTTAAAGCGTGACAGAGTTTATATTGAAAGTCAATGAGTCTGGTGTGGAGGATGTGTGTTCAGCTGACCAGCTGTATGTGTCTGACAGGAGCTGCAGGAAAACCTCCACCAGTGAAGACCATTAAAAATATAGACAGTGACAGCCCTGTAACAGGAAGTCATTAGCACACACTGGCTAATGCTAACGGTGTAAGTTTGGTGGCCATCACATCGCTGCTCTGACACCTCGACATACGCTGTTGTATTTTTAAAAACAGAGAGTGATGGAGAGACAGGAAGAGAGCGAGACAGAGGCTCTTCAGTCACTGTGATAACATAATGCAGTAAACTTCAAATTACAATTGTAAATGATCCAATGTGAATATATGTTATTGCCTCTAAACTTCATTTGTGAAAGTTTAAAAAAGACATTTTTGCTGAGTTTAAAGAACAGGGAAAATTCCAACACCATTCACTCCCTCTCGTCTCATTCCAAACTAGTTTGTGTGGAAATCATACAAATGTCTCGTTTATAGCTGCCTCTGCATATTAAACTGGGATAGAAGAGAAAATATGACAAACTTTAAATCATTTCCCCTGCAGTAGTTTTTACCAACTCATACCAACTTCATTCAATGATACAGTAGCATTACAAATACATCAGCCTGATATCTGATTAAAGAGATTAAAATATTATTTATATAATATTATATAATATTTTATCTTTATATTTTCTTCATTATTTGGGCCATATAAATGTTAATATCTTTATTTAATTATTGATTACAATTAACTGTAATGAAATGGAGAGTTGAGATCTGCGATCTGATTGGATGATTGGATGTCAGTTTAAAGCTGTATACAGGACTGTGACAACACACATTAAATTCTGTATGATTCAATTCTTATCATGATCATAAGACTTTAGCTTGAAGATAGTCAACTGCAAACGGTACAAGTTTTGTCAAAGATTTGACCAAAATCTAAATTTTGGAAATACTTAATATGAGAACGGCTCAACTTTAACTCTAATAATGTGACTGCATGCATCAGTGGGTGATAACATTAAACAGTGAACGAGTCTTTTTGCGTGTCTGTTTTTCATCTATGCTATCGTCTATGAGATCTGACACTTATTGCTGGGATAATGTTTGCGCATGACTAATAAAAATCATACAATGTACAGCCAGTGTCCAGTAAGTCTATCAGTAAGATGTCATGTAATACTTTAACAGGACACACTCACTGCACATCTTTAGAAACAGAAGTTTACACCATGTTTGGTGGCTGGTGATATTTTGACCACCGTTGAGTCGTGACGATGGCTTTGGGCAGATTTTTAACACGGTTCATCAGACAGCCATTTCAAACCCACGTCTGATGATAAGAGTGACCTTTTAGATGAAAATCTCATATCTTGCTGATATGTGAGATGTGACAGCATCAGAGACAGTAACATACTGCGGCTGCTGCTCATGTCCAGCTGCACACGTCTAAATTTACAGCCGGCACATCACCATCTGCGTTAACCAGCAGCGGCCGCAAATAAAGCAGCGTGTGGGCATGTTTAAAAGAGCAAAGACCTGACACTGTGGCCAGTCTGCAAGAAACTTGAATTGTGACACGGACTGTCCACTGGCTTTTCTGATTCACTATAGTTAGATTCGCATGAAGGACCTTATACTAGCGCGCACACACTCTTCACACTGTTGAGTTCCTCTATTTCTTTGTATTTCAGTGCAGCCACGCCACGGATTTGACTTTTCCACTTGACTGATTGCTGTAATAGTCCCACAGAACTCCAGCGTGAGCAGCTAAAAGAGAGCTTGTTAAAATATTTCTGTCTTTCAAATTACTTTTGTTAGTTCTGTTCCACAGAAAGTAACAAATCAAGTAATGGCAGAAGGACATTCTGTTTATTAGCCCTCAGTAGAAGTTAAGCCTTAATTCATTAGTTATATATTTAAGGAAAGTTTTTATGTTCTTACTTAAATTACATATTAATGAACTTTATTTAAAACAACAAAGTTATCAAAGTTTCAAAGTATTAACAGTAATAACACACTCAGTGATGGGCTAAACAATCATATTCACAGAATAAAGACTTACAAATAAAACCTTGAGTTTCTGAGGCAGTTTCACTCTTTCATTTGCAGGTCCTGCACTCTGAACAACAAGAATGAAAACAATTGGTTTTGTAATAAATAATAAATAATTATAATAAATGTATACATTCTTTGCCAAAACACTGAAGTGTAATGCTGCTCTCTTGAGCCTGTTAATTTAAAATCCTCCCTCAGCAGTTGAACGACAGATCTGCTTCACAAAATCTTTCAGCACTCAATCACATTTAAAGAGATTAAACTTCAGCAAATAAACAATCACAGCTGAACCCAGCTGGACATTTACATACTGCACACTTCAACTGCTCACATCAGACTCATTGGTGACCTGGATTCATCGCGGCATTCACACACGGTTCCGCTCATTGCGTATGTCACCTTTGTCACGGTATTTATCTTTCCTGCAGGAATGTGTCATTTGTTTGATGTGCAGCCCTGCGCAGGCCGCCGTCCACGTCACGTGATGCTGGAATGTTGTTTTATCTGCGCTAATGTTGCGGTTGGTCTGAGCTTTGAGCTAAATAGGCCCTGAGGCCCGTGTCTTTTGTTCTGTGTTAAAGGCAGCTGTCAGTAAGCCCTTCTGGTGATACACCTGCGAAACAAACGCCCTGCACGGGTCACCGAGAATCAGACACATTCACAGATGAAATCTAATTTAGAGGAAGCCGGTTCTAGCTCTGGTTTAAAGGATAACGTGTTTGTTTTAAGAACATTAAGTGCTTAATTAGTATGCTAAGGCAAACCAGGCTCAAAATGTTACATATATGTAATGTAAATATATGCATTAATGTAAATACATAAACAAGCTATTGGACATTTTTGGGCATTTGTCCATAAAGAAAGTTAAAGTTTAAGTTATGAAAATAGAGATTTAAACTTGCTTTTCCTGAGGCAGCATCATGGCTCAATTTGACTGCTGTGTTGATCACCATGCCATGGCTCAGATATGTCCAGTTTTTCCTCTTTTGGATCACGAGTGTCTTTAAAGAATCTGCTGACCAGATGCAAGCTGCCCCTTCAGCTGAAACTTTCATGCAATTCCACTGTAACCCTCCATAATCATGCAGCGTTATTTTAACTGGTTAACTGTACGTAAACATGATAAAACGTGGGCAGTCAAAAGACTCTTCAAGCTTTAATCCGCAGATTATCCTGCCAGGTACCTGGAAAAATGAACGTTTCAGGAAGAATAAGAGTGTAACAAATAAATCCAGGATGGGAAGGAAAAATGTACAAGGCGACGCCAGAACAGTGAATCCAGATGGCTAGAGGAAATTATCTGTGACATTTGAAGACATAAGAGCATGAAGTTAGTTGCATGACATGAAAGTTAAGGGCATGAGATGATTGTATAATATGCAGCAGAAATTGATCAGTCCCTTTTCTAAACTGTAGGAAGAGGAGAGCGTTAGGCCATCTAATCTGAGAGAGAGGCCAGTGTTCATTTCAGAGGAGCAGTGAAGCAGCTAAAAATAGCCGCTGGGTTTATCTGGCAGACACGGAGAGAAGGCCAGTGAAACGCGTTCAGAGTGACACTGGTGTCCAAGCTTGACCACAAAGTAAGACTGACAAACCAGTGGCCCTCAGAAACTCCAGCAGAGGTGTGTGACAGCACAGCGTTCAGGTCCTTTAAACTTCTCAACACCTGCCCTTTAAATCTGGCAAAATGTGCAGTGGACGGAGGTTAGAGGTCATCTGGGTTTATTGCTGACCCTTTGAATTTTAGAGAGCGCCTCATTACTCTGTCAAACTGATGGAGTGTGTTGATTTAATTTATGCCTCGTTCTCACTCTTTATGCGTTGGGCTGCTTAAAACACACGCCGCTATTAAACTACAGCTTGATCATTTAAAGGTTAAGAGGTTTGTTACAATTGTTAACAAGATGTACATAGTTTCCATACAATTCTATACTGCCTTTAACACTGTAGCAACTGCATAGCAACACCTCAGACATGACTGACCAACACCTGAAAACACTGCATTGCTAACTGAAAAACACCCGCCATGCCTCTGCTACCCTGAGAACAACAACACCTGCAGAGGACAGGTAACACGTCAGCTGATGTTAACATGCTGCCTAAACATGAAGTCCATCAATCACATTCATACAACGCTGCATTTGAGAAATCATCAGCTCCCTCAGAGGGAATCAGACACAATCTGTTAGTTACTTCTGACCTTGAATACTAATGCATGTAACAGAGAGAGATGTAGCTCTAAATCAGGATTCACTCAAAACAATACGTGCCTGTGGTCATCAGCTGCCAGCAGCCAGCATCACTCTCTGGGATCTGAAGGATAGTATCACATCACATAAGTCCACACGGATAATTAGTAACCAACTACAGAGACGCCCATTGACTCTTGCTGTATGGACACAAAACCACTAAGCATTTCTCAACATATCTTCTGTGTTTCACAGGTTTAGAATGACATGAGGTGAGTAAATAACAGGGAAAATCTCATTTTAAGGTTGGATTATCCCCATTTTCCCAAGAAAATGACATTGGAGAATGGCTATAAGTACATTGTTTTGGATTAGCAGGTAACCACCTAGCATGCACTAAAGCAATGCAATGTGTCACTTTAAAACTAAATGTAAAAACATTTATGCATTTACTCAGGTATGCTGTTGAAAATACCCGGCCAGTGAAGTCACATATTTCAGGCATATGGACATAAATAGCAGGACAATCTCCTGTATGGACAGTCATGGAGAGAGTGAGTGTGTTGTTGAAAAAGCTCTTCAGGCGGATGTCACTGAAAACTCCTGTCTGGGGAGGTCAAGGGTACAAACTATGACATTTGGGAGCAATGACTCTCTCCTTCGGTTGGGCCAGTAGAGGAGAGCGGCAGAAATCTGTCAGACACTTGAGGTGTAGCCCAAAGCAAGTCTGGTGTGAATGACAGGAAAGAATATAAGATCAGGCATTAGTGATGAGTTGCCCATTGTGGCGTCAAACTGGTTTGTCACTCTGGCAGCGGCTAAAAACAGGGAGCAAATTAGCCATGAGTAATAAGTACTGTATTCTAAACCTCGTTCAGAGGCACAAAGGCTTTCAGACGTCTGATATTTTCTGAACATTCACAGTATGGAAAGAAACTGTTTCTTTTTTTGTCATTTTGCCCCAGGAGATGAACTCATCGGACCCAATTTATCACCAGTGGGACAGAAAACAGACTTCAAAGCTCAGAGCTGTTTATTTCCCAGCACCAGTGTTTTACAGCAGACCTTGCCAAAAGAGTTTGACTCTCATGTAATTTCTGAAAATATGCGCAGAACCAGTTGCAACATGGAGTTGCGTGACTCCACCTCTCTGAATGCAGTTATTGAGAGAAAAATGGATATGCTGGAAAGAGTGTGTGATGCGTTCTGAGCATCTGTACAGATCCTGGACTGACAGCTCATATCACTCTCACAAAGTCAAATGAGGGCTACTGTTACATGACTCACTGTAACTGCTGCAGGCACAGCTATGATGGTGGAAACACACTCTTCTAAGAAAGCCTGAAATGCTTTTTGATGTGAACATAAATCATACCTGAGTAACACAGGGGCTTCAGCAAAGTTTATGTAACTGAACTACATAAAATGCAGCATTTATTTAAGGCTTTAAACATATGCATGTTCATTATTTACAAAACAGGGTTGTAAAACTTACAAAATTACAAAAACAATTTTCTTTATTTTTATTCTGTTTAAAGATGCACACAGCAAAACAGATGCATTGCTGCCAGCGCACAATTTCACATGCACATTACTACAGTACACACATGCAATATTTAATAAAGGGCTAAAATTTAACTGCACTGGAAATAGAATTATTATTGCTGCACTGGTTTGTCTAGGCATGTTCAAACTTCTCTCCTGCTGTCTTACTCTAAACACCCACCAATAACTGAAAGTTTGTTTAAGTTTTGGCTCAGTGACACAAACTCTAAATACATGAATGCTGAGTTATTTGCTTAAAACCTCTCACAGAATGACATATAAAGCCTCTCTAGTGACTTACAGTCTGTTTAGTCCTTTAGAAGTTTACATTCTCAGTTAACTCATGGTGTCTCTGACAAACTCTGATTTAATATAAACATCTTGAAACCATGCTGTTAAATCCCTTTTGCTGTTAAATATAACTTCGACCTCAGACATTTCCATGCACTGCAGAACCACAGTTAAGCCATTAACACGAAACCTTTACTGTATGGTCAAGTCATTGTCTTTTCAGTATAATCTCCTACAGTATCATAACTGTGCCTCTCTGGGAGCCTTAAATGACCCGGTTCAGGGCTGTACAAAACTTTGTGAACATCTTCTGTGAAGGATTTAAAGTTCAGGATAAAGGATCAGTTTGTGTATTGAAGGGCAGAAGATTAAATCTGCTTTACAGAGAGCAGAGAAAGGTTAGATGTTACATACCAAGTTCTCTGGGCTCAGTATAACTGATTCTTGCATGAACAGTTAACCGCAGGTGTGTGTTTATAGCTGTGGACACCTGCATGAAGTTTTGTGTTAAACAAATTCTATACGGAACAATGTGAAGTCGCTTTGCATTGTTCCTTTCCTTGTTGAAATATTCACACCACAATAATTTGCATGCTTGAAAATAAACTACTTTAAACACTGTTCTGCACTTTGCTGGAAGTCGTGTTGACCAGCCTGTGGAAAGCCACCGCCTGCTGTTTCACTGCCAGCTGTTTTGCTCTAATGCTCTCAGCCTTTCCTGCCGAGGCTCAAGACAGACAGGAAGTGATTTGGAGCTGGATGTGGATTGTTTTATCTGATGGTTAATGGAAAAAAAAAAAATCGCTGGAAAGCCACTAAGGCAGGGACAAAAGTAAGATACAGGAACGCAGTGGATGACAGAAACCTTCAGTCCTGTGGTGAGGAGCACCTGAACACTGCAATACCTGAACACTCAGGAAGGATCTGACAGAGTTGTATTCTGGCAATGGCAGCTGTCAGGAGATGTACTTCTGGGAGACTCTGAATGTGATTTACTGCTTCATAGTTTACACTGATTGAAAATTCTTTGGCTCTGTTTCCATTTTAAAACAGCATTTACTGCTTTTATTAAAGTGTGTCAGGAAACAGACGCCTGTTATAAGCTGTTATAAAAGAGCCCAGATCTTACATCACACAGCACAGCACTGAGCGTAACCGAGTGTAACCAGCCCTTCATGTCGCACGCCTCGTGTTTTCTCCTAATTCCATAGTTTTGTTCAAGCAGAGGTTGTGCTACACAATCTGTCCATGTAGCAGACTGACAGATTTGTTTCCACCAAGTGACAGATGAATTTTGTACCACTGAAAAGTCTGATGCCATGCGATCTGTGACCCATCAAAACAACCAAACAAATAAATAAAACTGAAACCTTTTTAAAAAGGTCAAAAGCAGATTTACTTCCTACAGTTAAGAGGCACTTGTACAGATTAACCTGCATGTTCTTAATCATAGTGTTTGAAACTGTTTATTTTCTTCTTTATCAGGACAGTGTGCTTGGTCATGTCACTGGGAAACTGCAATACACTCAATTATTATTGTTTAATATTTACAGCATAACTGGTACCACATTAAAGGCACACAAACATATAAATGTTAACAATATGTACAAATATACAGAATAAATAACTTTCATCTACACTGGTACAAAATAAAGCTATGGTGCTCTTCCATACAATTAAACATTTCAAGGTTTGACATGTGCATATTTTCTCATACATATACATATATATATTTTTTCTTTTCACCTGTCAGAAAATGAAGATAAGACACCTGCATAAATGTCATGCTGAAAGAATAAAGTTGGATATGATTTTTAAACAGCATTACACAAACAGAAGCCACACCACTGGAGTATTCTACAGGGAAATAGGCCTGACTGCGCTGCCTCACATCTCTGATTGTCATCAGCCACCTTAAATGGTATTTTAAGTAGTGCAATTTCCTTCTGTTTCTCTGAGGATGCCCAGCAGAGTTTTGCTCATATCGGAAACAGAAGGTTTAATGAGCAGTGGGCCGGCGTGATGTAATTTCTGAACAAACTCTCCAGTTACACAGTGACAGTTTCAGGTGAGGGTCAATTTCAGGCACAATAAATGAGCTGCGACGGCGTCTGACCTCAGGGTGGAAACATTAGCCGCCTGACCAACGCTTTATTTAATATTTAATGAGCAAAAACTGTGCTGGGCATATTTTAAACAAAGCCTAACATATCAGGGAATGATATAACGTTCTGTCTGACAGAAAACACAATGAGAAAAATGTTGTCTTTCATTGCTACAGAGAAACAGAGCAGTACAGATCTGTCAAATATATAATAAAGGCAGACAAGAAATCTTCTCTACTGTGGAGTAAACATAAAGAAAACGCAGTAACAGCGTGGCACAACAAATGCTCTGGTGCTATGAGTAAATATGAAAAAAGCCAAAGATAAACCATTAACTCCACCCACTGAATTGTGTTGCAATGTGCCACTCATCTTGAAAATGTCCAAAATCCACCACACACTTTATTATACAAATCACTGCCACTCTGACATCGTTGCATTGTTCTTCTTTCAGGTTAAATCAGAATGGTGAAGGCACTTGCAGGGTACTGTTACAGTGTTCTCATCTCAGTTCAGAGAAGACTGATGCTCTAAGACTTCTAAATAGTCTGGCTCTGCCTGTAAGTTAGCTTTGAGTTCAAAGTACTCGTTTTTAGTCTGTTCCACCATCACCTTCCGTGGCCTCGTGTAAACGAGCGTCTCCATCAGTTTGAGCTCTTTGTGATGGTTGGGGACCTGCATGTCCACGGCTGGCTGTAGATGTGAGATGTTTTTCCTGAGGTATTCAGTGAGGCTGAGCTGCTGGAGCTCTCGTTCCCTTTCTAAGATGTTCTTGTACAAGGAGCTTGCGTTTCCCAAACTCACAAAGTCAGGAGGGTAATCAGTAACGGCCCTGAACTTCATGGTGGGTCCTGTAAGAAGAGATTCGTTCTCCTTGTCAAGGATGCTATGGCAAATATGCTTGGGTTTCTCTGCATCATACTCCTCTAGCTCGTACTCTTTGTGCTGAGAGCAGTAATTAGGGTTTCTGCAGACCTGAATAATGGGGCTACGGGCAGGTTCATCATACATGCTGGTTCCTTGTCTCTCTGTCACATGATGCGTTGTTTTCTGGCCGTACATGCTGTAATGTAGGTGGATGGGGCTGCTCTCTCTGGGTTGTTCCTCAGCCTGTTTTTTCTTGGCCTGTCTTCTTCGACGATGAAGCACAAACACAACGATCCCCGCAGAACAGAAGATCATGGTCAGGAGAAGCATGAGAAGACAAAGTATGAGCACAGATAGTGGAACTGCATCAGTCAGGGACCGAAAAAAACTACTGGTTCCACTTTCTGGAGCAGTTGTTACAGGAACTCCACCCTCCATTGATCCAGGCAGGGACTTATATGTGACCAAACCAGGACAGAGAACATCGTGCTTCAAGTTTCTGACTTCAGTGCTAGACAACTTTCTTGGGGTGTGGCATAAAATCGAACCCACCACTGTGTCTTTGCTGAGCTTCTCCATCCACTGTTTGAGGCTGACTAAATCACAACTGCAGTCCCAGGGGTTGTCCTCAAGATAAATTTGCTCCAGATAACTGAGCTGGTCCAACACATTGCTGACTGGTAGGTGCATGAAAACATTTTTTCGTAGGTTCAGTTTCATCAGAGGCACATTGCGAAAGATTTGGGCAGGAAGAACATTCAGTAAGTTGTTGTTTAGGAAAAGAAGCTTCAGATTTGTTAAGGGGTTAAACGAACCTGCCTCGATTTCTCTGAGTAAATTGTATTCCAAATACAAGTATTCCAAGTTATGAAGGCCAAGAAACATGGTGGAAGAAACTCTCTCGAGTCTGTTTCCATTGAGGTACAGCTTTCTCAGACTGCTCAGACTCAGAAAGGTTTCATTGTCTATGTAGTGGATTTGGTTATTTGCCAGATTGAGCAATTCCAAACTATCATACGTCACAAAATCATATTTCAAAAGCCTTTGTATCATATTCCCTGTTAAAACTAGCTTTGTGGGGCTTTGCTCAAGGATCCCCAGATCCGATATCCTCTGAATGCCTCGGTCCTCACAGTGCATTAAAAATCCTGCACTCGGGTGCCTGTGACAGGAGCATGCTGACACACAAAATGTCTCCAGGCCGTTGGCAGGTGTGGGGATCTTTGCGTCATCTTTTGCATTAGGAATCTGAACAACTTTGGTGGATGGGGTGACAACCATGTCCAGGGACTTAGAGGGCTCTTCAAGGTTGATGTCAGCGTGGGAGGGGCAAAGAACATCCCGCTTCACCTTAACCAATGGGGTGCCCCGAAGATGATGAGGGCTGCTGCAAACCACCTCGCTGATGGATGACTGCGCACGCATGTTCTCAATCCAAACCTTCAGATGTAAGATCTCACAGTCACACACCCAGGCGTTGTCCTCCAGCAAGAGCTCCATAATGCGACCAATGTGCTCCAGGAAACCCACGTAAGGCAGCGTATGCAGTTTGTTCCCTCGCAGGTCCAAATGGGTCAGAGGCACGAAGCGGAAAATGTTGCCTGGAAGAAACTCAATGGAGTTGTCATTGAGGATCAGAACTTTAAGACGAACGAGCTTACTGAAGGCTCCAGGCTCCACAACCTGGATGAAGTTCGTGTCAGCCTGAAGGTATTCCAAATTTACCAAGCCATGAAACGTGTCCTCCTTCAACATGACCAGAAAATTGCTGTTGATGTGAAGCTTTCTCAGTGAACCCAGTGAACTGAAAACCCCAGGTTCTAGCTCCTGTATGCTGTTGGCCCCTAGATGCAGTGTGACAGCATTCTGGAAAGCATCCATATCTTCTGCAAGCAACTCCACCATGTCATTTTTGTAGAGGTTTAGATGGAAAGGTGTGTCAGCTGGCACTTCCACCTCAGAGATTTTGCTTATATTTCTCTCCTCACAGTTTATGTACAACACTCCATCTTTGTCTTCACACGTACACAGAGATTTGCAAGCACCATCATGTGAAACCTTGACCTCAGGGTCTCCAAAACTTCCACTAGCAAAGAAGCAGCAGAAGAAAACAATCCTGGGCAGCATTTTGTCTGCTGTGTATCTGAAACGACAACATAGAGGAGAGAAAGAAATAGTTACTAGGTGTAAATGTTCTTAACATAGAAGTATAAAGATTCTTGTAAAAAGCCCAGTGCTGTACATAATAAAATACGCACACAAATGCATTTTTTTCTTTGAATCTACTTTTCTTTCACCAGCATCTAATTCAATTTGTTTGTCTCTAATCCGCAGCTAAGTACACATTTTCATGAGTTACTGCTAATATAATTGTGTAGCTTGTTTATTGTTTTTCTGTACAAAGCAGTAACTGTTACAGAAGAACACTACAAATAACACTGAATTAAAAATAATACATATATTTTCGATAATAACAACATTCACATTCAGTGCTCATGGTCTCTAAAGAAATCAGGTTAATCATATTGAAATAAACTTTTGAATGTAAATGTGAAGCTAAAATACATTTTGTTTAATATTTTATAAAACAACAGAACAGATGCTTCATGATAATTTCTTTCTTCATCAAGGCTTTTTTTTGATGCAAGCATATAAATATTAACGTGACATAAAGTGAATATTGTGAGATTGTTTGATAAGCAGAGTCTCCAGCGGGTCAGTAATGCCTCTCTCTGCATAATTACATGTGCTTTCCTGCTCTATCTACTGCAGCATCTCTCATACACAACAAAGATCACAGGAACATCTGAGCCATAACATGTCCTGTGGGTGATCGTTCATTTCCAGTGAAAGAAAACAAGCACACAGTCCACTTCTTCATAATCTCATTTAGATCTGACATAATACAGTTGCAGCTAAATTAACGGAAACATAAACCACTAAGTCCCTGAGAAACCGTTACCACTGGAACCTTCCGCTGTATTGACACCAAATCAAGGACTGGGTCCGGCGTCACGACACCCACAGGTCGCGTGTACTGACAGCTGGAGGCAGACAGTGTGGGACCACGACAGAGATGCTTTTTGTTTGGACTCGGGGGCTTAGGTAGAACACCAGCGAGGGAGACGGGAGCAAATAAAATTAGATTAAAAGAACAGAAAAACTGCAGAGAAAATAAGCGCTTGCATGTCACACTAGATGACAGGATGGAGAAGAGAAAAAATAGTCTCTATTTTTAGCAACCGGTGTGTCTGACAGTGAGGAGTGGAGTTGTGGTCCATTAGGAGCTAGTGAAGCCTACATATTGTGCTGTCATGCATTAAAGAGGGGTCTAATGTCTACCAACTTAACTAGCTATTCACTAGCGCACACATATACGCTTAAGAACACATATACAGAACTCATCACCCACACACCCCTTAAGCTCCGCCCACATCTCCTGTCTTCACTACAAACACGATTCTTCACTTTTTCTCCTTGCAGCAGCCTGAGGGACAGACCATCTCATAGGAACACCAAATCAATGTCTCATTTATTTCTCCCTGACATCAAATGACATTAAATGAAAGCTGACACTTTTCTCCTGAACAAATGTTCTGTGCATGTGTCTCTCCTACAGTTTTTTAAATGATCCCAACAATTTAAAAAAAACTGCTTGCATTTGCCAAGACACTAAGGTTTGCAATAAAAATAAATGTGTTGATGGATTTTAGCACTGGGTATTTAGAACAAACACATGTTTTGCTTTTTAAAGGGCTAATACAAATAAGCAACCAGTGAGTGCAATTCATCCTCAAGGAGTTTTCCTCAGAGACCTCCAAAAAATTCTAATCAAGTTCTTCAAAGACCAAATTAACTAAGCCGTGCTGCTCACATTAATTTTACAGCCATTTACTCCTTCTGTATGTCAACAATGGTCTCATTTCTGTCTATTTTAGTCTTCAGAATCAAAGCAGCTACAGGAAACTAAATAAAGCCTTCTACAGCACGAGAAAGCAAACTCAGTGCAATCAAATGTTCCTCTGGGATGCAGAATGGTTCTCGGCCTATATAGTAACAAACGGAGAAGCACGACATGACCTCCTTAAAGTTTAAGACAACTACCAGCCTGGTTACTTGGTTATGATAGCCAAACTAACCCATGACACACCGCTCCCATTAGCAGGGTTAGGCTTACACAGTTTATCCAATGTGACCACCAGTGCATTCAAGCTACATGTTTTTATTAGCATGTACGTTCCGTAGCTGTGAAACCCACACCCTTGGTGTTGCCAGCGTCATGCTCTACTAGTCAAGCTACAGAAAAGCAGGTGTTAGAATCCAAGAACCATAAGAGGTCCATGCAACCACACGACCCAATCACAACCTCACAGGACCTAATGCACACATGTGAATGTATGTATACACACACACACTCTCACACACACTCTCACACACACACACACACTCTCACACACACAATCTAAGAAAAAACCCTGAAAATTCTGACAGAAAAACAATAACACTCAATGGACTTTAGCAGAGTTGTTTCTGTCCCTCACATATCCGTAAGAGTTATATGATATCACTGCTAACTCTACTATATTATCTTAGCATCACAATTCAGTGCCTTTGTTTCAGGCTACACATTTTTTGTATGTGCTGTTTACACTGCAATACTGAACTCCAATTGCTCTCAGGCCTACAGAAATGAAATTATCTCTTTACAGAGTTGCCAGGGAGGTAAAATGTGGCCGGAGACTGGTTGCAAACTGCAGACATTGGCATTATTCTCTGGGGCATTTTGTAACTCATTTGCATCTTGTCGCTCTTATTGGCTCCCGTGGTACAACGCTATCGCTTTTGAAAGGGGAATTATATTTGACCCAGTCTCCAGAGAACTATTGTTTGCAGACCGCGGACATTGTCTTGCTCGAGCAGGTTGACAAAATGGCCACTCACTAAGACACCAGACTAGGGGCTGAGCATGCATTATTTATCTTATCAGTAATGAAACGCCATCGGAACAAGGTTGGCCAATGAAGCGTACTGATCAATGCCTCTGGCCTCGTCACACAGCAGAAAATCCACCAGCAAACAACAACTGCAAAGTCACCTGTCATCTGCATAATCTGCTTACGGATGTGCTGTTTAAAGGATGGGTAGCAGCATCATTTTCCAGCCTTTTGCAGACATTGTCTGCCGATTCTGTATTCTGTGAAATTGGTGTCAAGCAATTCAGCCCTGCAGGTTTGAATACGACAAACGTGACATTTTTACAGGAGCACAAGGTGAGGGTCACAGCCTCATTCCAAGTAGAATCATTTAGATGTAAAAAGCGCTGTTACATTAGTATGTTAAAATCAGGACATACAGCCCCTGAACCGTTTAATATTCACAGCCAAAAACAGTCCTTGTGCTGCTACCTTATTACGTTTCTCAATGTTTTTAGTAGGTGACTGTCTCCTAACCCAAACAAAGTAAATATTTGATCTGACTTTATGCAGCAAATACCGGACTGAAATGGATTTTAAACATTCTACATAAGAGGCTACTATTTGCAAAAAATGTTTAAACAATACCTGAAACAATACTTTCAAAACACAGCACAGACAGATATTAGGTAAAACTGTATGCTAACTACTAAATGAATATAGAGTACAGTATAATAGTACAGTTACTGAACATTTCTCTAGCTTCATCTGCTATCTTTATTGGTTAATTTACTGGACTTGTCTCAATGCATTGTGGGACTGTGTTCAGCACAACAGATGCATGCAACACTGCCTTAGAATTTGTAAGAAATCTTACATGTAACTAAAACATAGCTGTGCGTCCTCCTCATATACAGTATGCACTTATATAGTACACAATGATGATGGCTACAAATACTGCCTACATAGGGAGCACACTAGCACAAAACCAGTGCATCCTCACTGTACACAGCATGTGAGCTCTGACTCCTAAAATGACAAGACGACATGTGATTACAAAGCTGGGGTAAATTCAGTGATGTGCAGTGATATGTTCTGTTAAACAAATGTGGCACAATTATTTCACAGGAATGAACAGTTAGATGTACGGGATGAAGCTGAAGATGTAACTGGGAACAGATATCAGCAGATGCACCTCTCCTCACAGATCAACAGCACAACAGGAAGTTGTTTCTCACTTTTCTGTTCTCCGTATGGCTTTCCTCCTTACTGCAGCTTATTCTAGTACAACTGTAATTCTTACTGCTGTTAAGACTTCAAACTACTGATTTAAAACCTGGAGTTTAACATTTTGGCACATAACTCGCAACACAGCACTTGGGCTATAGACATGAGAGATACCTCAGACTGTGTGGCTTTGTTGAGGGGAGCTGTTGTAATATTTCCTAAAAAAGAAGACTTTCACTTGGCAGATAATAAAACTGGTGAAATAAGGAATCTTGGACTGTGACTTCGGCCATATTTAGGTACTGTGATGTCACAGAGACTAAGTGGTTCTGTTGGATGTGGAGCAGTAAATAACTACTCGGTAACACCCTAGCAACCACCCTAACGCTACTTGGGTTACAGGTATGACATAAGCAAGCACCAGTCACATTAACAAAACCAAACTCTGTGTTTCTCATTCAACCCTTCAAAGTCACACAAATAATACATCATGTTCAAAAGTTTACATCATTGCTTTGGTTATTGAAGCAAATGAAATGACATGACAACAATGTGTCTGACACAGAGCTGACATATCTTAAAAATAAGATTTCATAGCGCTGTACTTCCCGACGGATGGTGCGAGCGTTTGCATCATTCAGCTCTGTGAATTCTGTCTTGCCTCGAGCGCATGAAACGATTGTGACTAATGAGATGAAAGCAGACAGTGTAACAGTGATCGACTCATTTAATAAAACAATCACTTTCACTGGCTTCTCAACTGTTCTTCATTCTTATTCTAAGCTCCTCTTGGTCTCGGGTTGAAGACGTTACGCATGAACGCAGACACAAATGATTGTACAACGATGGCATGCAAACACAAGCACACAGCACTCAGTACTCAAGGGGACAGGAGAGCTACTTTCAAGTGCTACTGCCAACAAAACAGATGCTTATTCAGGTAGCAATACATACATCAACTTCAATTTACTCACCAAGATTCTGAAATAGGACTGTCACAATATCAGATTGTCACTATAGCATTATTGTGGCCAAAGGAATTTGCCCTAACAAAATTATCATGACAGCTGTTGACATTTTTTAAATTACATAAATAATACTATCAGTCAAATTCATCTTTAATTCTGTTTATCTTGTGTTTTCTCTATTTTGCCCAATAAATCACAAAATACGAGTGCAAGAAACCAGAAAGTTTGCAACCACTGTGGCTCTTGTTAAAATGACATTGAAAACGTATTTTCATGTGTAACACAGTATCAATATTCATGGTTAGTAGTCACAGTTATTCATGTTTAACCTAAAAGAGAAAACTATCAGTACAACCCAGTTTAGCTACAGCGCCCCCTGTGGCAACACCTAGAACACAACAAATGTTTAGAACCAGTATAGCATATGAAGCTCTCCATCAAACTCTAGATATCTTAATAGGTTGGTCGCTCTTCAAATCAATATTGATGTGTGTTTCCACACTTTTGGCCAGACAATAGGAATTCAGTGTTATCCAGACTAAGTGAATCTTCCAGCTGTCCAATAGGAGTCCTCTAGAGAACGGCATGTATTTACAAGGTGAACAATTATTTCAACCCAGAGAGAGAGGATCAATGATTTAATTTTCTCAGACTTGTTTTCATCAGACAGTTGATGTAAAAACACAACGTGACCAAAGCTGAAACTTCTAGTTATTCCCATTACAATCCAGTTTAAAAGAGTGAGCCACAAGAATCTTACTTTGTAGAACCGATTGTATAAATAAACTAACTTTAAAATGGTTGTAAAAAAGCCACCAGTCCCTGCAGATAAGTCACATCTTCTAGACAATGGCAAGTTAAGATGTTCCTCAAACTAACCTTCATATGGAGTCTTACGCCCAGCCCTAATGATGTCATCTTCAGAATAAGGATTTCAACACAATAATTCCAAGGCAACCTTAAACAAACACACTCCTTTTTTGTGCTGCACCCCCACAAGCTTGTTTCTCATCTCAGAATTGTGTTTTAAACAGGTCCAGCTGGAATATGTTCTGTTCCTCACCTGTTTCTCCTGAAACTATGGGGCAGAAATAAAACTACACCATTTTAAAACTGTTGAAAGAATTTAATCAGAAATATTTGCATTTGTGTAAATCTCTAGCTTTTACCTGGCGAGTAACAGTCCTTAGCACAGTTTAGACATTAAAGATCTCATCTGAAACTCTAGAGGAGACATTCACATCTAGACACGTGAGAAGCAAGACAAAAAAAAATCAGCAACAGTTCATTTTCATTGAGAAACTGTTGAGACCTAACTCTCTCTCTCTGCCAGCCTTATTTCATTTCTCTCATATGAAGAGCTTTGAGAAAGTCATAGCCAGGTAACAAGAACCAAAAGACCTCTTGGCAAGATTTACTTCAGCCGTGTTGTTTGTCTCAGTGTCAAGAACATAAGCTTACGGCTTTCAATAACAGGGAGGGACCTGCTGTAGGAACGGCATTACCCACCAGCCCTTAGCATCCAAAGCAGGGGAGCAACAGACACAGGGATGTGGAAGTGGAAACCAAGTGTAAAGTGGGCTTGGGGCAAAGCAACGAGTGAATCAGCGAAGCTCCGTTCTACCCTGCACAAATCCTGAGCTAGTACAGACGGCCCTTCATTGTGTCTGCAGCATCATACAGCAAATGAGGTTCTCGGCCCTGGGAGACGGCACGACACCCACATATAAGAATAGAGACCCTCAGAGATGCCACGACCCTGCACAGCATCATAGTGTGTAGGGTACAACCTTCACTCTTAATAACACTGTGTTCTTTTAAAAGAGATTCACCTGTGATCGATTAATCAATACAAGTGAAAATAAATGAATCACTTACTTATTGTCATGTAAACAATGTAATATTTAGATTGCAAACTAGATTGTCTTTGTTGAAACGAGAAGCCCACTTTATAACAGACAGTTTTACTGTAATATAGTGACAACTAATGAGACTGGAGTAAATCTAATGTAATCCCCTGTGATAATAAAGCAATCGCAAAACCACAAGAAAAATGTCCAAGCGCTTTATGATAATGAGAATTATGGAGGAAAATCGGTTTTACTGTTATTGCCAATTTCACATTGCAAACATTTTTAACGCTGCTAAAAATTACTTTAATTTGTCCTCATATATGCAAATGAAGCATGTGTTAATAATAATAAAGACAGTTATTTGGAAACTCTCATATCCCCCTCAGCTACTTGAGCTGTTCCCCTGATGTAGTCAAACCTTAGACAGTTCTGCACAGAAGAGACTCAAACTCTGCTGTTAAACACATTCTGAAGAATATTAAAATAGCCCTGAGGTCCAAACAGAACACAGTACAAGCGTTGCTTTTAAGAGGCAACCGTCTCAACATGCACCACATGATGAATATAATCACATTTAACATTATTAATTTACCTAATTCTAACAGATCACCATTATCTAATCATTTACTATCGAACACTTGTTCTCCTAAAACATTAAATTAAGACCTCCCTGTGTGTGTGTGTGTGTGTGTGTGTGTATGAGAAAGTGTGTGTGAGTGTGTGAGAGAGTGTGTGTGAGAGAGAGTGTGTGTATGAGAGTGTGTGTCAGTGTGTATGAGAGAGAGTGTGTATGAGAATGTGTGTGAGTGTATGAGACAGAATGTGTATGAGAATGTGTGTGAGTGTATGAGAGAGAGTGTTTGTATGAGAGAGTGTGTGAGTGTGTTGATGAGAGAGTGTGTGAGTGTGTTGATGAGAGAGTGTGTCAGTGTGTATGAGAGAGAGTGTGTGTATAAGAGAGTGTGTATGAGAGAGAGTGTGTGTATGAGAGAGAGTGTGTATGAGAGTGTGTGTGAGTGTGTATGAGAGAGAG
>JBAJNP010004456.1:0-33537 GCA_036877545.1 Yasuhikotakia modesta | reverse complement strand
TTGAGTAGAGTGTAAGAATAGGAAATGGAAAATTAAAAAGAAAATAAGAAAAAGAAAAAACATTCTGATGTGTGTTTAAATACATAGGCTTTGTGTATGTGTGTGTGTGTGTGTGTGTGTGTGTGTGTGTGTGTTTATTCAGGGATTCTATATTCCGTAGAGACGCACAGGTTTGATGTATAAAGTCTGTATGAAACATACCATAGCCTGCCTTCTTGCATCACCATTAAAGCCTTTTAGAGGCAGATCTTAAAAACAACATGGCAGACATACACTGAGTAATTCTGCACATCACACACATGACCTGAACCCCAGAAAATAAGGAGATTAGTCAGGTACAGGTATTTGTACGTTTCTGTTTGCCCTGCTGCATGTAATATTTACTGACACTGAGCTAAACAGTGAGATGTGCCTGTGATGGAATTATGGGATTTGTACATGATACACAAACCATCATACAGGTGATAGTGTATCGTATGATACTCAGTACAGTATAGGAATGACGTGTGTTTTGCAGTGCATATTGTGTGCAGTCAACAGTGGCAAAGTAGGCAGAACTCCTCCGCTAGCTATAGCTATCTTATATTTATAAATCATAAAAGTTTATTAAAGAAATGGTGTATTACATAATTTACTAAAAATACACACACTAAAAATGATTAAATTGTAATTCCATTTTAGGAAAACTGGAAGGTTGCAGAAAGTGATCAGTAAAGCTGCCCTTCACTGATTGGCTGGTATGGGTTGTAAGAGGCGAGGTGGAATTGTGGGATATGGGACAAGACAGGAAGGTCTTTTGGACGAGGTGGTTTACACTACGCTAATGGGTTTCCTGTGGTTGCACCTTCACCAGCTCTGAGGGTGATGTGTCACACATGAGCTGCTCTGACTGCTAACACTGTCCCCCTCCCTGCCACTGTACTCCATCACAGCTCTGTGCAATTCTCCTGTGGGAGTTTGTGGATAGGGCTGTACTTGCATGTGTGTGTAAATGAAGAGCTGTTGGGGGTGCTATCAGCTCTGTTTAACACATTTTACATGCCTAAAGCCATTCCCCAGAATTCAACAGATTGTCCCAACAAATAATGCCTGAAAGTGCTCTAAAAATGAGTTTAAACAAGACCTTGGATACAAGATTCAAGTGTGTCCCTCAGCTGTGTTTTTATCTTAAAATATAATTTTACTTTTTTAACTTATACATTTTTAAATTTATAATAATTTAATTCATTAGTATCAAATTAAATATTGTCCCTGTTTCAAGTAATATCTATGACATCAAGTTTCAAGAATACACACACACACACACACACACACACACACACATACACATCTATATTATAAGCAAATGTAAATGAAAAATTGGGCTTGTTAAAGAATTAATGGGACACATGCTTGTTTCATTAAAGGGAGGGTAAGAGTGATGAAGATACAGTTATATGTGTGAAGGAATGAGGAAATCATAGTGATGGGGGGTTACAGGAGGAATATGAATGGGTTTGACTTCCTAAACCCTGAGAGGAGTCTCAGGTTTCTCATTAAGAGTGAGTGAGGAGAATCATCAGTGCAATGGGACAGCAAAGTCATCTTATTATTGAATGATCTATGTCAGCACACAGTCTAAGCACCTGCGTTAACAAGTGCAAGAGAATTTGGTGATTTATATGTCAGGATTACACAATGAACTTATCACTGACCTTGGAGGAAACAAATTATCACTGTAGTCACTAAGAAGCAAATAGTGGCTATTCACAAAGTTAGCATGAAACCATATTTTACTCTCACACAAGTTGTCTGTGTCACTATACACACAGAGGTATTGGGTGATATTATGTTATGATGCCTGAGGTGAGGGGTAGCGGTGTTTACTCCTAATTATGACTCCCTTAGCGTCCATCATGATGTCCTGTTGTAAAGCATGTGGAAGGGTCATTAAAGGTGCTATTAAAGGCGTCCGCATGGGGCTGTGTTGTGATGTATTATGGGCTGTGTTAAAGAGCTGAGGTGCAGAAGCTAACGGTACCCTCTGGGTTCCATCGGAAAGCTTTACTACTCCTGTGTGGAAGACTGGGGCAGTAAAGCTGGTGTGGAGAACCACAGTATAACACAGGCACAGCGGGCTGGATTTATGGCTAAATCAAGTTTAGTTTCATAATCAGTCAGTCCAGGGAGAAAAAGAAAGTATAGTATGTTCCGAATGATACAATTGTAGAGGCTGAAGAGGTTGTCTCAGAGGCAGGAGATAACTTGGGTGTGGTCCATTACTCCAGTACTGTATATTATAATCATAATAGCTGCTGTAATACGTCTGCATAGTGTACAGGCACAGCTGTTATACCTGCCATACATTTGTGCCAAGGGAAATATAAATCTGTTTAAACATTTCCAATTACACTTCTCACTTTTTCTTTATGTGTGTGTTTGTTTCTTTGGCTCTGTATTTTGTCTGTTAAAGTGCTTATTTGGCTACCTGCTGTCTTTCTGCTCACAGCTAAGGTAACACTCACCTGTTCTTATCCTCCTGTGCAGTCGATTACAGTCTGATTAGACACGAGACCTGTGATCTCACACTAAGGCGTCTTAATGCAAAATGCTCTTTGAACAAGCAGTGAAGAAGTAAAAACATAAGACTAGGGGTCATTTAAGTCACCAGTGACAGCAGCCCAGCAGACCCATACATCACCATATTCCTGTTTACTGTTGCCTTCCAGCACAAACCCAATTACCTGTGTCTGTTTTGACAGCCAGCTCCTGATATCACACAGCATGTTCACATTCAGTTAAATTATTCTAGACAACAATGAAAAGAAAATTAAGAAACAATTTACAATGTCAACAACAGAAAAGAGACAAATTGCAAACCTGTTATTTTTAAAGATGCGGGTTATGCCCAGATTTTTTGGAAGGAGGTTTTAAGTTTTCAGCCCTCATTTTTTATAAAAATGCCCTCAATTAATTTTTCATACATTTATGGCAAAAATAGGAAACAGTAAGTTTCTAATATCTACCAAATGCATTGAGTTATCTACAGCAAGTATGTTAATATGACTCTTTTGGGTCATTATTACAGGGAACAAGCCCCTTCCAAGCTAACGGGTTTTAGAATCATTCATGTGTTTGTAATGCGTTGTGGAAATGTTAAAACTTGGGACCGTAATCACAGCTTTGCAGCTACATTTCGTAGTTTTGTTTCATAATATTGATGGGTGTAGCTCTGCACTGGTATTGTGCACACATTGCTATTGTGCATTTCAAAAGAAAATGTGTTCCTTTCATGGAGAGGCACAGAAAACTGCGTCTCAGGCACTTGAGGGAACAAACAAGGCTGTAGGGAATAAACCATCCGTTGCAAATATCATCAGTGCTCTGTATACTGCTGAATGGGTTCTGAATGGTTTTTTTCAGAGCCCTTTAAAGGATAAGCTATATATCTAAGAGGCTTTTAAATGTCTGAATAATATGAGTTTTTATCAAAAGGTATATAAAAGTATATATTTTTTTTCAACTATAAGTATTATTAATGGAAAAGTAAAAGTTGTTGAGATCTTTATTAAAGCTCAAAAATATTACTTTTGCTTCTTTACCGCCATCTCTGTTTGAAACATAACATTGCAGGTTACTTTTCAATATGTATGTTGAAGTTAAAACTGAATATTTCAGTTGAAATTATAAATTAAAGTTATAGAATGCAGCTTTAATAAAATAAGGTGTATGCATTTAGATATTTTTATATATTCAAATGTATAATCTGATTATCTATAACCATAGACTGTTCATACTGTTTATCACGCCAGTTCTTTCTGACGCAGAACACATTGAGTGCTGAGGCATATTCTTCATCCTCATGCGCCCTCAACAGTCAGAAAGAGGAATTATCCATTGTGCTTTCTCCGTTCCCAGCTAAAATAATACAAGGGCATGTACATTAATGCAGGCTCATGAAACACTTTAGAAGAGGGAGGGGTTGACCTAGAAACTTGCTTTTACTACAGTGAGAAAAAGCTCTAAAGCGCTTTTCTGGGGCTGTACAGAAATCCTAATTCTAAACAGTGGAGGACAGTTAGCTCTTAGGCTTTTCTACACCAAGCAAAAAATAAGTGAATTTCTTTCTCGTCTCTCATTCTCTCTACTTTTTTCTTTCTCAACTGTGACAGAAATTTTCTGACTAGATTTCTGTGAACCTTTGGTAAATCTCTGTGTTTTCTTTCTCTCCTTTTTCATGCCTACTTTTGACCTAAATGAAATGTTTTTCAACAATATATAAAGCCAACAAACTAACCTATTAGCCTAAAAATAGTCACATACTCACTCAGTCCACATTATTTCAGTGTGATGGAGACACATTAGCTGAAGACAGGAAACATGGCAATAATTTAATATCTATAAAAACATTTCATATCAATCCACTCTGCTGGCCTGTATATGGTATAAACCAACAAGATATATTTTTATGTATTTCCTGTTGGTTATTGCTATACATATATCATGGTAGATATGGCATAGGCATATCCACTGCCACCATTCTTTTGGTTACTCTTGGCTTTCAAAAATTTGCATAATGCATCACAACAGATAATTGAGAATACAGCAAGCAGATGATCACCATCTGCGAGACAGTCTGACCACTTGGTAAAGACCCGGGATGCAGGCAGTGAGCTGTGATTCAAAAGATGGTTGCAAAGACATGGGGCACAAACCAATAATTAATGTGATGAAAGAAAGCATATCAGTACAGATGCCAAACCTTTCTTTGAAGTCATATTTCATCCAATAATTAGGTTTTAATTTCTTCACACTGTTGGTAAGCCATTGCTTTAGCATAAAGCCCTATTTCCACTATCACTACAAAACCTAGAGTCATTTAGATATTTCAAGAAACAATAAGGGGATTTTGGAATGAGTAATGAGTCAAGCTCTACTTTCTTTAGGTAAAATCTATGAAGATTAGGTGTGTGAATAAAAGCTGTTCCATTTGATATATTAGACAGCCCATAAAACAGCCATGTGGCAAACAGAGCATTGAGGGTGTAACATTCCAAATGAGAGCACCATTAGCATTCCTGGCACCAGGAATCTGGAAATTCAATGTGGACCTGATACAGGTACATAATACTCTTTGTCCTTCAGCATTCATTAATTGACAAGGAGATTTAAAATAATGAGGAATTACAGAGTGGCTTGTGGGTTTTGTTCAGATGGTCAGACAGAGAAGGTTGCCAGTTCCTCTCCCTTCAGGGAGTTCAGCAGGTTCTCTGTGCTCCTCAAACATTGTGTGAGAGGAAATGATGGTGAGCGGAGAGCCATCTGTTGTGCCACTTGGCAAGCCCTGCCAGTGTCTCCTCAGGTGGGAACTGCAGAGACTCCCTCTAGTGTGGTGTAAACAAGACACTCACAAGATAAAAACCTGCTCTGTATTCACACATTTCACACCACTTACATCTCCAGATGTGCAGATAGGTTTAGTATCTCCTCCTGGTTTCTTTCAGCTTCTGTGTCATTACCATTCAGTAAAGATAGTAAACTCTTAAAAATTCATATGTTCAAAGAATATCATCTTGATGGAATGAAAGCTGGCAGTGAGAAGAAAACGTAATTTTCTTTAGTGTTTTATCTCTGTCCAACTGCAGTCAAGTGAGCCGTCCAGTCCTCAATGGTGGAATATGGCACCGGTGACACAGCCAATGAGAGAGCCTCAGCTTTAGTCAGGGGAAAGTCATTTATTTCCGTTGACCTGTTCGGTCAAGTGGATTGAATCCGAGCCTCTCGTTTCACTCTCTTTCTTTACAAGCCCTGCCCCATCACTCCCCTTTGCTTCTCACTCTCTTTTCTTTTCCCTCGCTGAGCACCGACACCATTCCTGCAATTACAGCATAAAGTGAGGATGATGGAACTAAGATTCTGTTCTGTTATAAGAGTCCAGAACTCGTTCCTCATGCTGACCTCATTAAGATGCCCATTTTGGGGGAGGGGTTTCAAAGTTGCCATCATTTAATAGCCCAACAGCTGTATAAAAATACTTCAGATGGGACTAGTTTAGAGAGGTCAAAATGGTTTTTAAACTAATTTTGCAAGTTTGAGCACAGTTTAAATTCTTGGTTTAGGTAATTTTAGGTAATTACCAAAATATGTGAGAAACGTAATAAAACAAAATAAAAACATTCATTATTGTCATCAGAATTAATCTTTTAAACCATTTATCCTGTTAGTTGTGGTGCAACAGGAGAAAAATAATATTTTACAGTTCATCAAAAAATGATACATATCAAATATGCTGCAAATCATGATTCATTAGATCAGTATTGATTTAGATTTAGACTGTATTTAAACTCAGTTTTAGGAGGCCCTGTTAGTGGACCTAATAATAATAATAAAAGTAATAATAATAATTTTTCAGTACCAGCAGGACTTGTCAAGCAAGCCATTTTAATCAACACAAACATGCTGTGGCAATAGAGAACATCAGGGCAACATAAAGACTTAAGCTGTATGTGAGGAGTGTCTCATTCACAGTCTTTAAAGCAGAGAGCTCACTAAAGATGGGACGTGTAGAATCTGTATAAGACCTGAAGTTGCACAAGAGGAGTTTAATGCAGATTTAATCCAGCCTTTCCGTCTCTGCCTGCAGCTCTTAATCTCTTTACTGCTAAACTTCTCACATGATAAGCAACACGGGTACAATACAAATGGAGAATGACTAAATTACTATCAGTGTGTAGCTTGCATTCCTCTTTGTTAAAAATAACATCTACATTATTTCCAGAGGTGGTGTTTAACCAAGTCCTTTTTTCTGTCACTGTACTTAAAATATTTTTGAAGTAACTGTACTTTTATAGTTTTAAGTAGTTGCCTTTTTAGGTGACTTTTTAGGTGATTTTTGGTGCTGTGTGAACAGCAAATGTTTAATCTCACTTGTGAAGTGTTTGCTAATTTACTTTAGTCCCAGTCTTAGTATTTATTTACTTTAGTTAGTCTTTACTTTAGTATTTAGTAGAATAAATACTAGGCATCATATATTAGTAAATTTAAAAAAAAATTACATTACTGGCAGGTTAAAGTTTGAATCTATGTTTTCAAGGGCTCCACAATGCCCATATACTGTAGACAAGCGGCAGTGGACAAATCGAAATGTTCCCTTCTTGGTTCTGTACAATAACTCAGTTGTAGAAATTGATCTACTAATAATTTACATGAGGATCTTCCGTATATTAACATGGTTAAATAATGTAATGCATAAAGTTTCAAAGAAATGCTGAATCAAAGTGTTTTTCGGTTATGTTGGCCATTTTAGACTTGCACTAATCAGATCTGTGGCTTAATAGACCCTGTGCAGTTCCCATCTGAAGAATCAATCGTAACCTAATTTTTGTGCTATTGAACACACATGCTGATGTTTTTTACATCACTTCATTGAAATCAATCAACCTGTTTTTCCTGTATCTCAGTATTAGCGGGCTCTTAAAATCACAACTCTGAACGCATGCAAAGAAGTTTATGTAGAGAATCTTTCCCTCAGCAATACAATGTTTTTAACCACCAGACATGGGCGATGTATAACCAGAAACAACAACTGATACAAAAGTAAGAAAACATTAAATGGCTGAGAACTGTTAGCATTGACTGCCATTATCATGCCTGCCGGTCTGTGTCAACTAAGTTCTAATAGAGGATGACTCCACTGAATTGCACCAAGCTGCATATAAACAGCACATTGCTATTCAAGCAGCATCACAGATCAGGTTTAACAAGTTGACACCTACAGTATGTGTGGTTAGACTACAGACGAGAGACGTCTTTCTCCTGCTTTTTCATTTGCCTTCTTTAATGTGACAAAGCCACAAACTCGTTCACAAGGACGCCACCATCTTTACTGTTTCAAACACATTTTGAATAATGGAAAAACATACAAAAGGTTTGCTTCGGATAACATCTTTGTTATTGTCGTTTTGTTTCTGAGGGTTTTCCGTGTTTAAAGGTTTTTTGTTTTTAAATTACAAAAAAGATACTTGGAGAAATATCTGTTTGAAATCTGTTGAAATGAGTTGAAATCTGAATACTGTCTCGTTCATTAGGTTTAACATCTGTGTCACAGTTGCAACATTAATACATGCAATGTGTGTCTTGTTACTTGAATCATCCCTTGAAATTGACATTCGGTCGATTGTTCAAGTTATCTTTGGCATTATTCAAGTACATGTGTCTCGGAATAAATAAGGTGAAGTTGTTTTATTGAAGCGTCTGTTGAAACTGCTTAGCCTGGAGGATGATATGCTAATGATTTTGTATCACTGTTTTTAATGGCAACTCAGTTTGGATGACTGTGCTCCTACATTCACGTTTTGTAGTACCACTGAGAAGGACATTGCTTTAGAAGTCTGGCAGGGATTCATTTAGTATTGTTGTCTATTAAAAATGCTATCAGTTAATTAATACCTGATGGATCAACTCTTGCTTAACAAGACTTTTAATTTAATAAATAACCTAGTTTAATAAATATTTAGTTTAATAAATAACATCACATTTTAATACTTGTTTAATCACCTGTTGTTGTTATGGATTTCACCATCTTGCGTATTTTAGTCCTTGTCACCATGGTTTCAGGCATTATGTATGACTATTACATGTGTGACTGTATGAAAATGTCCAGTATAACATGCAAGGGTTTCATACAAATTGCTATAGACTTCATGTACTCGTCTTTCACTTCAATACAGTGTTATTAAAGTTTGGGGCAGAGTGGGTTTGCAAATCCTCAGGAAGCATTACATCATTTTCAATAACGTGCACTGGGAGATTTTTATTGGAAGATCTTATGTGTCCTCTGCAACATATTTGTACCGTTGCCCGGTGTGAAACTGTAAATTATTGAAAAACATGCATGAACACTTGAACATGAACACAGTAATGTGTGTTGTTTTAAATGAGAACTAGAATTAGATTTCACCCTTCTTTAATATTAAGGAAAACTTATTAATACTAAACGGTCGCTATTTTCTTAAGCCTTAAAGAGATTCAGTTTGACTGTCAAGCTACTAATATTTTCCTGTTATGTATTTTTTAATATGGCTTTTTGACTGATAAATGACTAATAATCCTGCTTTTATATTATGACCTTTTACAAGGGTAGAACTAGGAGTTTTTTTTACACTATATGGGGGATTTCAGTGTGTTACAACGTTTGTAGTATTACTCTAATTAGCTGTCTTTCCTTTCCAATAACTAGACACACCTAAAGCAAATCTGTTCCCTTAACAGTCAAAAGGTAGCAAAATATTAAAGCCAAATATTCTCCCTGGGTGTCTCTCATATGGGCTTATGGGCCATATGGGCTTGTTCAGGCAGGGTTATGGACTTAGTCATGCCATTGCATCCATTAGTCCCTGGCAATGCCACCCTACATTATGTCCCTGAAGCCACTTTAGAACTTAAAAGGGGTCTTAATTTTTAAATTTGAGTTTCATWGCTGTTCAGTCCTTTGACAGCAGTTCTGGAATATGTGTAAGTATGTATTGCATCAAAGTATTTTTTCAATGTATAATCCAGTTTTCAAATTCATGTTGTTGTAAGTTAGCTTGGAAAGTGTGTGTTCACTTTTCTGTCTCTTTAAGGTCTGCTCAGGTTGAGGGCTTCCAAGCCTTGGTGCTATTTGCATAATGGAATTATGGGAACTATGCTGTGTCTTTAAAGGACCATTAAGCAGAACTTTGGTGGATTGTAATTAGTAGCTTCTGCCCTTTACCTTCATTAACATGCAAATGCAAATCCAACTCAAGAAGATGTACGGCACACTGGAGCAAAAATGCCAAAACGATTAACAGGCAATTCATGGCTAAACTGCCTGTTTGTATTCATCACTTTCAAAATCATTTGATAGACGACTGAGGAGAGTGAATACAGCTCACTACAGCTCAATGTGATAGTTTATGATGACAGCATTAATCATGTTGTTGCTATTGTTATAATGTTGCATTTAAAACATCATACAGTTTAATCAAACACTGATTGCATGATGTCAGGTAGAAATCAAACCGGACATTGACGTTCCACTATACCAGCTAGGCATAACAACGGATAACCTATCCCTGGATGGCATCTATATAGAACCTTTTCTTCCAAGAGTGTAGAAAAAGTACTTTTAAAGAGGGCAAAACTGCAATAAATGTCAACTTTTCCATTGGTTTCACTCATAGCTACAGAATGAAGATTTCAGCCCATTTCATCTTAGAAAACACAGTTTGCTAAGACAGGAAATGCAGATAAACTGATGTTGTCACCCACGCAGACATCACACATACTCTCTGACACAGCCGGTCGCAGACCTTAGCACTTTCAAACTAGCTTTATTTGCAATTCATATCAGCACATTTGAATTAAGTGCTTCTTTTCTATTAATGCAGCTGGACATATCAGACAAGAGAAACTAGAATTACCTCATGGACACATTAATCAAATGAGAAACTGGCCACTCGACAGCCCACTGAACTCAGCCTTTAGTTGGGGGTCACAGCAGATAAAGGTGAAGTCTATGGGTCAGTCTCCTTTTGATAACCCTGTCTAATTAAATTCAGTCCACTGTGACAGAGCTGTAATGGTGTTGTTTTATTACATGGCATTTATAATTGATGACCTTTTTAATTAATTTATATACCTAATTGATCTGAGCCATGTGTGGGGTCAGGCGTTTTGTAGTGCATTGTAAAATACATCAGTATGTGCTTTGTGCTTTTGGACTTGGAGATTTCATTGTGTATTTTTTTAACATGTGCCATGCATAGTTTTAAACTTCCTGTGCATGTATATGAGGACAGTTGTATATGAATGTATATGAATACATCTCTGTGTGCATGCATGCCTTTGGAGCTTATTTGTAGCTTTTGTTAATGAACTTTATTTGTCTGCAATTGTCTGCAATTGCAACAGCTTAATGAATTTTTCATAATTACAGGTGAGACTAATTTTAAGGTTATTTTCAGTTACATTTTTTTGGCAAGTGTAATCACAGCTTAACACAAGGGTTTCATCATTCACTTTAATTTTTATTTAAATGCTTTCTCATATTCCACAGCAGGTGCTGCAATAAATATAAATGGTGATGAAACCAATTTGATGGATACATTTACCGGAGAGCTAATGGCTAATTATGGAATTAGTGCTGAGAAAGTTTTGAACAAAGAATAAGATTCTGACATTCTGCCATGTATTAGCCAATGAAAAGTTGTAGTTCCATTTCACTTCTGTTTTCCTCCTCAGTTAAACAGGAGGTGAGCTATAACTTTTCCACTGAAACTGTGCTCATTGCATTAGCAAATGAGAGACAGTCTTGGGCTTCTTAACCCCAGGAGAAAATATGCAATAGTTGGTAAATTACTGACACTGGTTAACTTATCAGGTTAAGCCCAGGGCATCGGGCCATTTTAGCTGTTAGCAAGCTGTAATGCTATGACGCTTCTAGTAGAGATGGTAGGGCACAAATTGTGTTTAGTACAGCTAACATGTCAGCTGATTGATTTGGTTAAACAAAATTGCCATACATATCTTTAACCTGGGTATAAATGTGCTGTATTTAAGAAACAGTGGTATGTAAACAATCAGCATTGCAGATGATGAAACTTGTAGTCGTTCTTATTAAAACAACAGTATTTTTAACAGTTTATCCCTGTTGTTGTATGAATTTTGAGTTACACCTCATTAATGTGTCATTTATATAATTATAGGCACAGCTGGATAAGCCCCCATTATGTGGGAATATTCAAAGCAAAAAAGGAAAATAGCATGAAATTTACTTGTTGTATAAGATATTTAGGTCTTTCCTGACATGTTATGGGCTGTAAGAAGCTAAAGTCCAGCACTTATTGTCCCAGCATGACTAAATCTCTGTGAATGTATGTGTCCTGATAAACAGCACAGAGGAAGATATGCAGTTGTCTATTGGACTCTCATCACAGGATGTTGATTGTTTTGTATGCGTAATTAATCTACCCTCAAACTTAATGCTTGCTTTAAAAAAGCAAGTGCCATTATCTAGTCAAGTCTAGCACAAAAAATGCAGGGAGACTTTGTGAAGCCACCCATCCACAGAAACTGATGACAGGTCTTCAGCTCAAGTATAGAATGCAATTAACCAGCAAATGAGGCTATGCCAACCCAAATGACCAATGAGGATGGGCCATACTTCAGTGGGGATTAAAAGTCTGACAGCTCAGTCAGCCCCACTGAGGTGCTAAATGGCTTGTGACATTTTAAACACTGACTGCTGATTTGTGTATTCAGATGCATTTGTCATTGTTTTGAAAAATGGATTTGGCCTGTTTTGTCTTTGACAGGAAGCTATGAAACATAAGACGACAAGCCAGATAAATGCCTCTGTGTGATGACCATTAATATCTTGGCTTGGAATAACAGCAGCTAAAAGGATGTATTTCTACAGGTTTGTGTATAAAACATTACTGTTTTTGAAGGCTCCACCTGAACCAACGATTTTATATTAATGAAGTTTCTTTTAATGTGTTTAGATCCCTGTGAGATGCCAAGGCAAGTCTGTTCTCAAGTCTTCATTTAAATTCACTCTTCTGTGAAGACCCCCTCAGACCCTCTCCTGAAGAGCTTTAATACAGGTGGAGTGCTGAGTGTTCACAGGGACAAGGTGCAATATCTGGGATTTCTTTTCCATTTTGTAAAAAGGATAAAAATGAAGAGGATTCCTGAAACTGTTTATGACAGTAATCAGTTGTTGTTGTTAGCTGAATTTTTGACAAACGCAACAAACGCAAACAAATTATGAAACAAGACAACAAAAGTACAAGAACTGAAGCACTCCATCTTGTGAACTACCTCATTTCACCTAAAAATTAAAGTATGTGTTCGGAGTGTGTGTTTCCCTCACAATTGTCTCTCACATGCACACGTTTCTCACTTCCAATTTTTCCATTTTCCCAGTTTTAATTATATTCCTTCCACAAAGAGAGCTGAATGACAGGTCAGACATTCTACTTTTCATGAGGATTTATGACCTTTTGCCAGCTTCTCTAAATGGCAGTTTTGGAGCAAAAGCTTGTCACAATTTTCTCCATGCCTGATGTGGGTATTTAATAAATGACACCACCGATTCTTTTATATGTGGTTGACATAGTTCCATCAGCCTGGGGAATCTCTCCAAACCCTGGACTTCTATTCGAGATCAGATCCCAAGGCCAGGTGATATAACCTTCATTGTAGCAGCGTGCCGGAGGAGTCCCACGCCACACTACTGAGGAGACAGACATGACTTTCCCATCATTCTAAAATAATAAGCTTTGCATATTATATTTCAACCCCACAACGACTTTCTGACACATGCAGGGCTCAAATGACAGATGTTTGATATATCTCAGCCGTGGGGACCTTGTCTGAAATAATGAAACAGTTATTTCCATCAAGTCCATTTCATGTGTCGTGTCAGGATTTCAAAATAAAGCATTCTGACAGCTTCCCATTATAGCTCACTAGCCACCTTCAGGTGTGTGTTTGCGATCTGAAGCAAGCTAGTTAATTGCATTTATTCTGGTCTTTGTTTAAAGAAATGCTAATACATACTAACTAACTGCTAGATATTTAAAAAAGATTTGAAGTATAAGTTTCTAAGCTTTCTCTATAATACTGAAGGCATACAGTTAAAATGCATACAGTAAATCACTAACAGGCAATATTACTTATTATTGAGGACAAAAAAGTTGTGAAGCAGTTATACAGTAAAATGCAGTCCTGCATTTCCTGGTTAGGGATGTTAAAACGTCTACATATGTTTAGTGAATCACATTTCTCAGATTAATTGGCATCATATTCCAAATTTTAAGTTCCATTTTCTGACATCATGAGCAAAAATAACATCTGCAACATGGCCTTACAGCCAATATATTTATAATAATGATTTGTAATTTGAGCTACAGAAACACAAATTATACACCACATTATACTTTTAATGGTATAATGACTGTTGAGGGTTTGCAAAATGGCTGTGAGGCACAAAGAGACTTTGTTTCATTGTATCATGAACAGACCTGTGTTTTCATGCATGCCATATTACCCAACAGACAAGCAACAGAACAGGATCAGTCACCTGACCCGCACACTTCATATCTCAGTGGGTTCAAATCTGGAAATGATACATTTTGCTTAGAGCAAATCAATTCAAGGGTTCAAACTAAATGTGTGATTCAGCAACATGGAAGATCCTCTCTGACTTCCATCAAACAATCCTCTGGTTGATGTCTTACGCTAATATATCTCTTTATTTTTGTGTGTCTATCCGTAATGGAATCAGGGTAATATATTAAGCCTGGCATCACCCAGAACCCCTTTAGAAGATTCAATAATTCAGTAAGGGGTTTGAATTTAGATAAAGTGTTATGATACATCTGAACAGCCTACTGCGTGTGCTAGTTCCAGTCAGGGTTAGCTTAGCATTCACTGATGACAGGAAAGGTGATTTGTGTTGTTGGGCTGCCATTGATGATCAGGTCAAATATCTGGTCCACACATTATGTATTTGCTCAGGGGAAACAAATGATTGACAAACTGTAAACCTTAGTCAAGTGATAGATGAATTCTCAATAGCCACAGTCTATAATTAAGCTGTATTTCTGACTGTTAACCTTTCATCAGTTCTAAATGTACAGTAGGTGCCCTTATAGATTGTGGATTTCATATGCAGTTGCCTTATTAAATGCCTGAAGCACTTTGTGGTTGTATTGATGCAAGTGATACATCATGACAAGCATAAGTATTACAGTCTATTGAGAACAGACTGACTGCATGTTTATCTTTCACAGCCTTATTTTCATTCATAACACAAATAAATTATGCCATGACTAAGATCCATTGAACACCATTAAACTTATCAACAAAGCATCCAATATTATAGCACTTATTAATACTATAGTATAGAACTTACCAGGATGTTTACATGAAGTCACATCAGTTGTGGCAGTACAGGCGGTAATGTTTTCTTAAAGCAGTCCTGTTAAACAAACATGAAAAACTACCCATCGCTATTTTTGCCTAGATTGGCTTTTTCTTTGGCTGATGTAATCAATCACAAATCCTCATATTTCTGAACAATATTGCCAATGTTTCACCTTTTGGGCAGAAATAAGGCTGCACATTTAGACCAAGTGTAACTTTTAGACGTGAATAATAAATGTTGTTTTGTAAAAAGAAATCTGTTCCAACAAAATAGCTAAACTCAACAACTAAAAAACAACAAATATGAAAACATGGTGAGTGTGTGATAGCTTGAGGCTGCTTTGAAGCCTCAGGGTTTGAATCACTTGCAGTCAGAGAGCAACAATAAACTCTGCATTGCATAAACCGATTGCGCATGAACAAAACAGGCTAAATGCCAAAGTTTAGCGTTCAATGCTAATGACAATAGTCCTACACTTTCCATCACATACACAAGAACATAATACAAATACAATCACATATATAAAACTATAAACAGAAAAATATATCATAACTATACACAGGTCAAAATAATCCTAGTTCATCTGGGTTCTATAAAAGCACATACCCAGAAATGGAACAGAGTGTCTGTGAGTGACAGGGCAGGACAGTATGTGCGGACCAGACAAATGAAGCCTGTCAACTTCCCCCCACAAAGATCAGCAGCCCTTCCTGTTCATCTGAAGCCCTGGCTGGGTAGCTGAACGGCCCATTGTGTTTTTGATCTTAGCTTTCATGAAGACTCCACCCTGGAGACCATCCATCTTTTGAATTGTATTGGGGGACGGCCTTTGATAGCAGGGAGAGGCCAGTGTCCGGGGGCATCACAGATGTATCTGGGTAGAGCAGAATAAATGAATAAGAGTGAGACTCACTGAGGGACACAGGCAGCCTGTTTCTGCACAAAGCGTGCAACTCTTGCAGTGCATTGGCTGTTTAATAGTACTGGGTGACTGATTCCATTTAGATAACAGCCTGTCTGGCTGAAGTTTATTCCTGCTTTTCTTGTTATTTTTTTTTTCAAGCTGAGAAATCAAACTGAGAAAATCCTCTTTCTTTTTTACTTTTCAAAGCAAGTGATTGGACACGTAAGGAAGTGTGTCTGTGCCACTAAAATGGCTTCCACACATCTGTGTGTAACGCTTTGGCTCAGATGTTTAATAAATCTTTCAGAACACATTGGCATCGGCAGCAGTTGGCACCCCAGGTGGCTGTAAGGTGTGTCACTGTACTTCCAGATTTCACAACCCAGCAAGCGTGTTGTGGGACTGATGGAGTGGGGTGAGGAGATTTTTGAAGTGCCAGGTCCTTTTGGCAATAGTAGATTAACCGTATGTAAATTAATATTATTATCATTTGTTTGGAGAATGTGTTACATATCTGAGAATGTGGAGAGCATGTACTGCCTCATATAAATTTATTTTAAGAATATTTATACTTTTCATTACTATTTTTACTGTACTATAGCTAAATTATATATATTTATTTTATAAAAATTAGTTTATATATATTATATATATATATTACTTTATATATAGCTAATTTACAGAAAATGTTGTTGAATTACAATATGAATACAACCTGGTAACATTATTTATTTTAAGTATTTCTTGTGCAGATAATTGTTTTAACATTTGGTGAGGATGTCAGTGTCACTTACCCAGAATGCATCACAAAGATGCTACACTGTTTACTGTAGGCAATGTAACAGAGACCTGCCTGAATTAAAGTGGACCAGAACTGAGGCTTCACTGTGGCTGCAAAATAAAAAAGTGAATTAATAATGTAAGGCAAAAGTGCAACTGCTAGGACTTTGAGACAAAGGTTTCAAGTTGATTTGTTGTTTGCTATCATAGGCCACTATGGATCAAGGTTGCCATCTGTTGGTCACTGAGGCACATTACAGTTATTAGTCTGACCGCTAGATCTGATCAGGCCCCAGCTTTTCACTGTGTTTAAAAGCAAACATTTGCAAATATAAAGCAATCTGGTCATGGAGACCAGTGTCTCTGTGGAGATGCAGGTACAGCTAGACCTGAAATAAGACTTTAAGAAGAAAATGTACATTATGTCTGCCTTAGATGATGCAAAAATAAGACTTAAATTTAAAGAGCTTTTAAATGAAGTGTGTGTATAATATAGTCAGACCTGTATTCCCTATATAACAGACAGACAGATATTTTACAGTAATATCACAATTATTTATCCTAGACAAAAACATTATTTTAGAAAGTTGAGACTTAAATCTGTTGTTAAATCTGTCCCTATGTTTTTCTCTTGAGATAAAAACCCGGTAGACTAATCCCAAATGTGTCTCTTTAACAGCTTCAGAAAAGTCTAAGCACAGAAAAGAACTGTGCTTAGATTTAACAAGCTTCCCAATCGTCTCACTTGTGTGTTTTTATTTTCCATAGGGAACTTTGGCAGAAGCAAAGTTTATACTGAAACAAAGTTTATGATTAATTTAAGCTGTAAATGAACAATATTTTTCTTGTGTTGCCTGTGATGAAAACAACATTCAAGTTAACTTTCGAAAATACCTCATTAAATGTCATATGCCATAAAATCTTGACAAAGTGACCAATGAAATGTCTTTATTTTGTGTTGCGTGGCTGTGCGCTAAAAGCCAGTGATATTCTGATGAATATTATAATGTAAAACTAGACAGGCGAATGATTAGTTCTATATTAGAGCTCCATATCCAGTGGCCTATAGATTAAATTAATCTAATTTGAGAAGGGACATCTATAATTACACACATGAGAATAGCAATTAATTTACCAACTTTTAAGACACGTCCAGTAATGGATCACACATCAAAATCCCACCATTCCATTAATTGCAATCTTAAATTACAAAATGCGAATATTGGATATGTTTTTTAAATCAATTATAAATGTCGCAAGGTTTAGTGCTAACTGTTTGTTTTCTCAAACTAGCCGGCAGCATTAGATTAGATTTGATTAACCAGGAATGTAATAGAAAGTGTCATAGAGCAATAAATTATTACACTTTAGGATGGAATTTTATACAGTGTATTTCAGGTTAGATTCCTTATTTTAGCTTTTAATGAGCCAGAGAAGGTTTTTGTGACACTCCATAACTGGGAACTGATAATGTTGTCTTCCAGTTTTTAAAAGAGATTTTACAGTTTCTCATTCTTATATATTATTATTATTGAAAATTACAGTATATATAGTGTCAGTTGAATAACAGTTTATGCCCAAGGTGACAAACCTCATGACAAAACACCACACAGCAGTTTCAGCACAGGTTTCAGTAATAGCACTGGATGTAATACCGTGAAGCACTTATTTCCTTCTCTGCGCCAAATATCTGGTCTCCAGTTTAGAGTTTCAGCTCAGTACACCTGATAATGTCTATCAATGAGAAAAAAAAGTTAGGAAAATTGCCACACTAAAAGAACTGTGGACGGCAAAAAGTTGAACCTAATATTAACAAATGATTGTGAAAATCTTTGGGATGAAATGCCTCTTTGAAGTGCTAAAATTTCTTCTTTTCATGCAGTTGTAGATTAGGCAGTTGCTTTATAAAGCTCAAAATGAGGTCTATGCATTGCTGCCCAAGGCTTTTAAATGCTATGGGGAAAATGACATCAAAAATACGACAGGATTCATAGCTTAAGTTCTGCTCTTCATTCAATACGTCTAACAGAGACTAGTTATTGTTGTATTGTATGCATTGTGAAGTATGCCTGAATTATGAATTGTGTTTGTAATGTGAAGCTTTGAGGTGTTACATAATTAGGACACACTCCAAATGCCTTCCTATTTAATATAGACAAATGTTATTTGTCATTTTACAAGAAAATGAAAAGTTCAATTTTCACTCTAAAAACACTCACAGGCAATTTGATTAAAGTCCTTGTAAAGTCCTGAATAAGACAAAATGAAATATCAAACAAAATAATAGTAAAGTAAAACACTGAAATATGCTTGCTTGCATTTGTTCCATCTTGTATTATGGAATCTGGTTACAGTATCTAACCAGCTATTTAACACTCTGTCAGTTATCACCAGTCATGTGACTACTCTCACCAGGACAACTTAAACATGATATAAAGAGGTGAAACACAAATTACTACTAGGCTGTTTGTGGCCAGGTCTTCATAGATGTTTTCCTGTTCTGGGAGCTTTTAAATCCTGCAGACACCTGTCAGGTTTGTCAAGATGATAAGAGGTATCGCACATTCACAGGAAAGCCTGACAGAATCCCAGGCAAATAAGCACAGTGGACATATTAAGATTTTCCTAGATAACCAGATAACTGTCATTTATCTAAGAAGAGAGAAGCTCTGAGAACTAGCAGGTGCTACAGCCAATGTCTCAAGTGTGTCTTAAGTGTGACTTAAGTATGCATACTACCACAGAGGGCAAGACATGTATCACAACTCACATACAGATATACAGTTTTACATACAACCGCTTCTCATGAGATTCTCAATAAGGTACACAAGTGTGCTATACTATACTGTATGCTTTGCAGCTGAATTCACACAGGCAATCTCAAGGACATAAAAATACATATGTTTCATGGTCATATAAGGTACACTGGTGTACTGTAAGCCCTTACTGCACTCATATATCTTTATAATGAAAAGCAGAAAGCTTGGCTGAGTATCTGGCACTGACCGCTATGCTTTGCATACGTCACATATTTCATTAGTTACAGTTCTGCTAACTCATTTATAATCATTAGCTGTTGCTGGGTGTATTATTTTGAAGGAATAACAGTTGTAGGGTTGCTCTGGAAATTGAGGAAAAATATTAGCCTCACTGTATGAATATGCAGTATAAAGAAATATAATTAATAGTAGAAGCTGTGGAAATAGTTGTTGTGTTAGTAGAAATAGTGTTTGTTTATTTATTTATACTAATTTATTTATACAGGCTGCGAAGTTTTGCTTGAGTAGAACAGAACAACTTCCTGTAATGTTACTAGGGTTACAGTTTAAGGAGAAGTTTATTCCAAAGACCAACACCAGATGTCAGTATGAGAATAAAGATTTTATTAGGTTTGGCACTTTTCGAAAAAAGAGGACCTGACATTTTCCTGAATAAGTCAAACTGTCAGGTAAAAATCTATTAAAATGTTTTCTTTTAATATTGAAGAAGATGGACCAGTACAAATAAAGCATTGGTGGTCTGTATAGTGAATAGTTCATATTTCAGAACAGCTTTTATACTTATAATCAAATGTTTTTAGCTTGCAGGACCACTTAAATGTCCTATTTGATGGAGGAAATTTGTTCAGATATTTCTAGTTGATATTTGACACCAAAACTCAAGGACCCTAAGAAAAATGTTAAAACATATAATCTTTCTATCACACTTTTTTTAGGGTAAGATGTTCGGTACCGCGGACATTTAAAGAGAAAGATAACTTGATGTGTCTTAATTCATTTTATCTTCACTATTTCAAACTCTTTTACTACACAGTTACAACTTTATAAGAAATCATGCATTGAGTTGTTGTTGAGAGATTGTGACACTTTTATTTCAATATGTGCTAGTAGTGGACATAATGTTACTGTTTATTTAACTTAAATTTTGATATTAGGGCAGGAGTCGTGACAAACAAAACTCATTCATTTTCAGGTGAGATTGTGGCCCATGCGATTCGTCTGAGAGGCAGTTTGACAAGGTCACATTACTGTCACTATATTGTCAAACGTGTTTTTCTTCCCATTTCTTTACATTTGCCTTGTTTTGTCCTGGGAAGTTTGAGCAGAATCACTTAAACTTGTATTCATGTTACTGAAGAGAATCTGTATTACAGTTTGCATCTACTGTATTAAGCATAGGGATGTAATTGTTTGATCTAATTATTCTATGCTCCTCATATCACAATATTTTATTGAATTGTTTTATCCCAAAAACACATTATCAGATTATCCTCTCAGCCAACAGATGTTCGGATAAATAAGCACTTCTCTGAGGAAAATATTCCCATCAGCAATTTGCAAATTTGTGAGGGGAAACCTTCATTTCTACTTTTTATTTGAAAGACAGTTCAAATAAATAAGCATAACTTTTCCTGTATGTGAAATAATGGACTTTACAGAAATCCTGCTGACTTTAGGATGGCAGTTATTATATTGCATATATTCTGAGAACTGTAACCAAACAGATGATTTCCTTTGATTAAGCTTTTGTGCTTCCTGCTCCTGTTTTGACAGTTTTAATCTATATATTGAAATATGTATGTGTGTATATACACAGACACACACACACACAGACACACACACACACACACCACTTGTATATAAGTATAAGTATATAAGGATATTGTGAAAAGCACTTTATAAATAAATTTGATTACTGAACAACATCTATGTAGTTCAGTAATTAGGCATTTGTATATAAGACAGGAACAGAAACATACTTGTACAGTACAGAAGGTAAATTTTTTAATATGGAGTAAAGAACGAAACAGGTGACCTGGGATGTTACTGTATCATGTATTACAGGTGAAATGTGGCAGTCATTTCAGATGAGTTTTTGAGTGTCCCATCTGTCTGCATATCTTGCAAATTAGCCTATTTTCAATTATTACAGTCTGTATGCTGTTAATGCACAGTGTAAATGTTAATTTAAAAAGAAAATTGATTTGCAAGCAACAGATGCCCAATTTGTTTTCACTGAAAATCAGTTCAGAACATGCACAGCATGTTTATCATTGCCATTCTCTATTAACATGTAACAAATGGCCTGAGATCAGTCTCAGCTCTCAACAATGCTTGTATAAAATAATGATAAAGAAAATGTGTCATGTGTGTACATGCAAACCATCAGACTGCGAACAACATTATACAGTAATCTTTCATCAGCACATAGCTGGTTTATATTTCACTGGTGATATTTGTCCTGAGGCCTTCAGCTTTATACATACTGATGCCCATCTGTGAGTTTTTTTTGTGTATGTTTATTAACTACTTCCATGTTTTGCTTACGACACACACACACTCACTCACACACACAGGGTATATATTGTGTTCCCTGTACTACACTATTCCACAACAACCAAACTAAAAAATGCACAGAAAAATGAACACTTGTCATCTCATGGAACAGAGGAAATCTGGTTAGAACCTAACTGATGCGTCAATGTTATCTGAGTCAACTTTTTGATAAGTACACATGACTGACAGCTGCCATTAACCCACCCCTAAACCCCTATTTCTTCAAGTGAGTTCGTCAAATTGCTAATAGGGGCTGTATTGTACATTATTCAGACTTCTTAATTGTTTGATGGAGAAAGTTTGATGTACTTTGATGTGAAGACATTATGACCTAAAATAGCAACAAATACAAACATATTAGTCACACAATGTTTATATATGTGCTGTATATTTATTATATTTAAAGGGCATCCAGAATGATATGGACAGATGATAAGGGCCATATGTCAAGTCAGTCAATCATATGTATTTTAACATAGTAGATGGACCACATATATTATATAATATTTCTTCTTTATTCTCTATTTATATTTTTAGCTTCTTCACTCCATTTTCTTAAAATCAGTTGTGTATCAGTACAGTAAACAAACCTTCACTCAGCGCTCACTGTGGACAGGTGGAGCGATGACAGTGATGTGAGATAATGTCCTGCATGCGTCTCTCAGAAGATCCAGGCGATCACCTCGCAGAGAGGTTTAGCAGACACAACTGAAGCATCTGCTGCGACTCTAGTGAAGGTTTGCAGGAAGCAATCACGCACCCTTTATACGCCCGTGTGGAGGAGGTTTGTCGATTTGCATAATCGCCTGCTCACTCTTCTCCGTGGGGTCGGCTTCATGTTGTGCGTGTTGGGCAGCTGTCAGACTAAGTCGTGCAGGATTACTGCAAAATGGGAGTAGTTTAGGCTAGCTGCTGGTTCCCTCCATTCACCTACCTACCCTATATATCCATATATATATAGAATATATAGGGTTTATGAATGAATGTATGTATGTATGTATATATGTATGTCTGAGATCATTAGCTGGGTAATGATGTCTCCGCACCTACCAGGCTGTTTTCTGGTAGCTGGGCTGTCACCTTACTGTCTCCTCCCATTTACTGTTAAATAAAAGATCTCCATCTTCCACGCATCTTTAAACATCATAATTGTTATGAGGCGTACACACACAGCTACAGGCTGTAGATGTAAACATGGTGGAGCCACATTGGTTTTTAAATTAATTAGAATGTTGACCAGTTTGTTCTACTTTAATTCACTGTGTGTGTGTGTGTGTGTGTGTGTGTGTGTGTGTGTGTGTGTGTGTGTGTGAGTGCGTGTGTTTGTGTGTGTGTGTGTGTGTGCGTGTGTGTGTGCGTGAGTGAGTGCGTGTTTGTCTTCCCTTGTGTCTTTGTATGTCACATTACATTGGCTACAGTTCCACCACCTTATATCTATTGGGGCAGCAGGAGTCTGACTGATGTCTAGGAGAGAAAGAGGGAAATCACAGATTAATGACTTTTTGGCTGTTCCATTTAGCATCAACCGATCCTGTTCACATTTAATGCATTTTTAATGAACAGATCTTTCATGGTAAATCTAAAGCAAATTTCATAAGTTATAAATCTAGAGTAGTGGTTAGCCGGGTCACTATTTTCTGTGATTACTTCTCACAGGTGGTCATGTTCTGCTGGGGAAACTAACAGGATCTTGCAAACCCCGTCTCAAACAAGATGATTGTTTACCATTTCAGAGGGAAAACTGCACTTTTCTATGTCCAGCCAATTATGATTAATATTTATCTTATGAGATATGATTTGAGAGGGCAAGATATGACTACGCTACAGTTCTGTTATGACAGTGCTTAACATCAGTAATGATAACTGCTTCTACTCAGCAGGAACAATTAAAAAAAATGTTTCTGTCACATCACAAAAATATGAAAATTTAATGTTGACAATTCATGTTAAAAGGTTTATGTGTGTATTGTCATTGTCATTGTTTGCATACACTCACACTTCACTCACTCAAACTTACCAAAAAGCCACATGCAGAGCTGATAAGCTTTAAACGCTTCAAACACTTCTGTTTTATAAGGAACTCACTGAATTCAGTCTGATATATATATATGATTTGTATATATTTGAGTAGTCTGCCTTTAAAATTACCACATTTGCCTATGTTCTGACACCAGTAGTAGTTACTCTATACAGTGTTCACACTTGTTAGTTTTAAAAAGGCCTCGGCTGCTTCTGCAGGCAGTGTGTGCTTCACCAGATCATACCAGAGCAGGTCACACAGTTCATACATTTTTGCTTTTAAGACCAGCAAGATGAACTGCATGTGAATGGAACTGAAAGCAGGAGTCTTGTGCAAGAGGCCAAGGTTTGGCTGGCAGTTAGTTAGCCCATGCTGGTCATGGCAATAAAAACATTTCTCCATTGACAGTAATTAAAAATTAGCTGTGGTCAATTTTGTATAACAAGTCTATTTAATTAGTAAGTCTTGTTTTTACAGCGTTGCACAATTACTGTTACATCTTTTGTACAAGAAAACTAATCTAATATTAGTAAATATTACTAATCTGAAGAAGTTTGACCAAAGGGCAGGTCAGCCCTATAATCCAAGCTCTTATACTGCCATTGTTACAAATGGAAAGTCATGCAGAGTCAGAGAACTACACAAAAAGTGTTCCAAAAAGGACTCTTAACAAAGAGCAGTAAATGGGTCTGGCAGTTGGCAGAGGGCCCAGAACAGTGTGACTGGCCCAAAGTTGCAACAGCTCACCTATGACAGCCGGAAAAAGGGCATTAGCAACAACCAATCGTCACCGTAAGTGAGCAATTTGCGAATTGCTGGTGATCTGAAACAAACACAAGAGAGAAAAACAGCACAGAGCAAAGTAATGCACCAAATAACACAGATACATGAGCAGTGTTATACGAATCATAATCTGAAGACACACACAGATAAACAGATTTACAGTACATGTATATGCAAATGTGTAAATATTTAAACACACTATTATGACAAAACAAACAAAAAACAAGATTGTATTGTAATCTTATTTATAGTTATTTATATATCATAACTGACAGCATCAGCCATGGATTTGTTGAATCAATAAACAGACAGTATTCTCACACAATAGTCGTAGGCAATAGTCAATCATGTACACACATTTGTTTGTTTTAAGAGGAATCGTAGTGTGAAAGCACAGAATGTTTAAGGTTTGACCAAAGAGTGATTTCACTGCGGACCACTGATGTCTGATCAGCAGAGACCCTGAGGATTCCCATAGGTTCACTCTGAATTGACCCCCTCACACCATGTTCAGCACCCCTGAGTGTTCTGCCAAAATCCCTGACTGGGATTTCCATCAGTTGCTTGAACCCAATGGCTACTGTTAGCCCTGTAAGTCTGCAGTCTAGCGTGTCTCCCTCAGTTCAGAAACACGCATTAAAGTGATTTAGATGGCAGGTACTCTAGATGTGTGTGTGGATCTTAAAGCAGATATTTCACTTATAGAGTTAGTCCTGTAATACAGAAGTCTTGCATCATGTTTGATTGAAGACTGTTGGAACAGAGACTCCACTCTGCACTATCTCCTTTAGAGTTCCTTTAAGGTTTCTGTACACAAGTCTCTCAATGCGGTGTGTGCACTTAAATAATTCCTGACAGTGTTGTAATGTTGTCTGATTAAGGTAAATTCTGAAAGCTGTGTTATGTTCTGTAATTGTACTGTACTGTATATTCTGTAATTTTAATAGATTTGGGCTTATTAAAATTAATAGTTGTGATCATGGCTCTAATAATGCCATAATCATGGGTTGGTTTTCCAGAAACCCATTCATACTATATAGTATTATAGACTTACAGTATACAAGTTACAACAACCATGTTCAGTTAATGGATTAGACTGGGAAAATATTGTTATTTATTATCTCTATGTTCGGTATAAAATATCATGCTTGGATACTATTAGGGATGGGTGGTTATGTGAATGACTGGGTGACACACACCCTTGGGCTAAAACAAACACATAAACTCCCACACACAAACAGGCCAAATTTAGAAAACTGACAAAATACTACTGCAGTGCCACAACACAATAAATACAGCATAAGTGTATTCACTTCATATGTCAGATGGGCAGCTCTTTGCCCAAAGCATCATGCTCATTCAAACTGAATGGGAATGTGTGAGATCCAATCACAGCTAATACTGTTACCATGGAAATAGAAATTGTAACACAGCTCAGCAGTGGCAGCCGCACCTGTAAAATATCATAAATTATAGATTTATTGAAATTATAATTCAGATTTATTGAAATTATAAATTATAGAATTGAATCATTTGATATAGATATGATGTTTGTTTTAAACATCCTTTGACAATGTGACTTTTTCTCAGTTTCTTATAGCACAGTGCAAGGAAGATACAGACAAGCCACTAATTTAGCAATCAAGGGTGCCACAAAGAGAACTGAACAGCCCTGGACTAGCTGATCCTGGGACCACAGCCCCACCTAGCCCTTATATTAATCTGGCAGTAAACGTTCTGTTTTTAGTGTGGGATATTTCCCCTGTGAGTTTCAGATCATTATTACACGTTGTAGACACATAAAACAGATGAGACACTTTGCTGTATTACCTGCCTGTAAGCACAATTCTCCCTTTCCATGCATAGAGCGATGAAAGCTAATTACAAAAACACAGGGTCTAAATTTAAAACTTGATGATCAAATTAGAAGAGAAGGCCTAAAAATTGTGAAACGTTTATAAAAGCTTTTGTTTTATTAACAAGAGTTATATTATTGCAAACTTAACTGGCTGTATTCAGAATCTATATTACAGTCCCATATTTTTAACTAAGTTTTAATAGTTTTAACTATTTTTATCTGCACGTTTTTTCAGTTTATTTTTGACTTCATGGTGTTGTATTTCTTGATCTGTATTTTGTACCAACTAATTATGAAACGATCAAACCATGACCAATTAGTTAGTTTACCAGTACAGGTACAGACTGGATATGTAGTTTATTGCTCTCATACATGATATGATATTTGTTAACAAGCTTCTAAAATAAGCTAATGGCAGGACAGTTTTAAATATTTTAATTAGTCATTTTTAATTAATTGTGTTATAAAATATTGCAGCCTCACAGCTGGTAAAATATATATCAGTAAATCACATTTCAGTTGGCTGGTGATTTTAAAGGTCTTGCAATTACCAACCAACTGTGCATCAAACCACCTTGTTTTAAGTAAACATGTCCATGGCTAACATCTGCTTTCTGTAAAGACATTGTGAACTTTGTTAATTGTGCCTCCCTAGTAAGTTTCATTTAAATGATGGATTGCTCTATATGAGTATAATTGAACTTTTGAGAAGGAAATGGCGACAGAGTATCAATAAAAAAAGAGTTGCTGCTTCATTAATCAGAGTGTGAAGGTTTTGCACCCAGATGGGAAGCGAAGGCTGACAATCAGATGAAAGGCCCAAATGAAAGGGCCGAGCCTCTTCCTCTTCCTGCTCTTTAATGAACACTGAGACAGAATCTGCTGTCCACATGCTTAATAATGGTGTCTGCAGCCGTCTGACAACCTGAGAAAATAAATGCCCTTGTCTCTTCAGAAATATAATAGCAAAACTGAATCACCTATTAAGAAACATACATCACCATTCAAAGGTTTGGGCACACAAACTTATTTTCTGTTATTCTAGAATGTGGAAAACAGTAATAAAGTCATCAAAATTATAAAATAAATTTAATTCAGAATAGAATTTTATTGTAATTTATTTATTTTATTATCATTTATTTAAAATAGAAAAATATAATATTAAAATATAGAAAATAGTAACTTTAATTTATTACATTATTTTGTGTTGATTTCCAAGAATTAGTACAGAAATGATCATTGACAATTTTACCTAAAAACTCCCAAACGTTTGTTTAAACTCCATTTTTAATGTGGTGTAACATAATATAATAAAATTAGCATTTCAATTCAGCGGGTTTCTTCTTTTTATTTTATTCAGAGACCTCTTGCAGACAGAGGAAATTACCCCTTAATTTTTGACATTTAGCAGCAGAATAGAAATAAAACCGCATGTATTATGAATATCAGTTTCGTACAGTTGCAGAAAGCTATTAAATCTGCTTCGGACTTAATCACAGACATGTGCTCCATTGTCTGTCACTCGATTAAAGGTTTTGTTATTGCAGAAGACTCCTTTCTGAAAATAATGATTAACTCTCTTGGAGAGAATCCTGCCAATTCTCTCTTGAAGATATTCAGCCTTTATGTTTTCAGCTTAACAAGTTGAGCACCATGTTGAGCAAAAATGAATGTCATTTTGGTGTTAAAATAAAAGTAACATTTGACATGTCCTATGTTTTTGTGTCTTCCTGTTTTTGACTCTTATTTTGAAGCATGACATCAGATGCAACATCAAAGCCCAACCCAAAGGATTTACTACATATTTAGAATAACCTATGTTGTTGTCTCACAGAAATAGGATCATAATACTATACCTGTAATACTACTGACACAAACGACAGCCTGCCACTCATCATCTATCTGTTCGGGGTCTTCTGAGTGCACTTGAAGTTGATTGCATCTCAGCACTGGAGCTGAACTTAACACTCAAGCACTGTGTTAACCAAAAGATTTGGAGAAAAAGTACTTACATTTGGAATAATTTTAGCCTGCTCAGAACTGTTGGCAACAAATCCTATCCTAAAGCGAAATATTTTACCTATTTAACAGTCGATAAAATGAGATTTCTGGAAGCGCTTAAAGACCCTTTTTGAAATTGCACCATTTATATCCAACCCTTTTCTTCATTATTCTTTTATGGGTGTGGGTGTGTGTCTCATTTTTGTGTGTTTTATTATATAAAAGATATGTGTGCATGTTCAATAGCTACTAAGACCTAAAAATGTGTCATATCTCAATGTCTAAAGCATAGACACCTTTTAATATGCTTGCTTTGCCACTCACACATGGATACTGCTAAACATGCCTTTGTGTTGTTGCTTTCTTGTGTGTGTGCGTTTTGTTTTTTTTAAATAGGGCCTTCTTTTATTGTTAGCAGTCAAAATTTAGGCTTGCTGCACCCCAGAGTTTGACTGGGGGAAAAGAGCTCACAGTTTACTTCAGTACAATATTTTGGTGTTGGGGGACATTTAAATAGCTTCAGAGGAAATTGTAATTTCTAGAAAATCAGAAGCTATATCCAACAGAACAAGCCAAGTATTTTACATTATGTACCTTCAGTGACATTTCTGCAATGATGCGCACAGAAAATTAATTAAAGATATTACAAAATACAAAAGTCAAATACACACACTGACACTAACTGTATATGAGCACAGCTGTTATTTGGCCAAATGCACAAGTCTGCAGGCACTCACAGTCCAGAACTTTGTCATAATGACATTTTAACAGCTGCTATGACAGAAAAATATAAAGCAGCAAGTATCCCAGTGTGGTTATACAGTATCATATCATAACCTTCGATTCTTGGAAAGTCTCTCATCCAATCAGATTCTAGGACCGAAGCGAACTGTTGTATAACACATTATATCCTTTATCTTAGAAGAAATGCATGCAAATAGTTAAAAAATAAATTGTAAACATCCTTTACAAAAGACCCTATTTGTTTTTCTGTCAAGTGTCTAACAAAGCAGAGACTGACTAAATCAGTAGTGAAAGAAAAGATTAACCTTTTAAATTTAGAAATAACACCAGTCAGCGGGGGGATAAATTCCCTGCGGATGTTCTCTGTGTGACTTATAAATGTCAAAATAAAGTTAAGCTTTGGAATATTTTAGGAAATTCACTTTTACTGATAATTTCCAATCTGGCTATTATTTTGCATAGTTTGTGTGTCATGCCCCAGTACAAAGACAACACAATGTAAACATGACCAGAGGCCAAAAAAGAAATAAAAGAATGAAAATAAGTGAGAGATAAAAAGATGAGGGCCAGAATGAAGATGAAAAGGCTTTATATTTGGCAAGTGATGAGATAAAGAGAAAAAGCCCAGCATTTAAAAAGTCATTATCCTTAAATCTGAGAGGCAGTAATGGTTCTGTCAGAGAGAGAAAGCATGATTTACATGCTGAAAACAGCTTCTGTACTAAAGCCACAAACATCTCCAAGTTTTCATAGAGTCTCACTGTAAGTTCTTTTGACAAGACATCACTTAATAGAAGCCATGGTCTTCTACAACGCATGTTCAATGTTTCCATCTGGAGACAAGAGGCTTGTTGTTCAAAGGTTTAATTAGTGGGATTTTCCCATTCATCTCTATTGATCTGAACACATCATTTCTTTAACTTCTCTTGAGCCCTTGAGCCACATACAGGGTAGAATATATTTTCACTGTTTGTTGCCCAAGACGGGTAATAGTAGCCTACTTATGTAAAGAAATAAATACGCCCAATATTGATCTTTGACTCAAACCGGATAATGAATTGTGTGTATAAAGAATYCATGTGTCTCAGTGGTGCCACAGAAATTGAAGGAACTTCAGGAAAACACAGGTTTGACATTTGCAGTAAAGGCTTTTAAAAAAACAGGAGTTTGACTAACAAGTTCTCCTCATTTGTTAAAGCGCAGCACACTGACAGAGTTTAATAATGATCTCTGTGGGGCTGCATACATTGACTAGAGTCAGATTTGAGGCATCAGATTTGTCATCTTTTAAAAAGATTTTTTGAGGAAGTGAACATTACCTGATAAAAATAAGAACATTCTCACCTATTCCTATAATGTGATATATATATGTGTGTGTGCGTGTGTGTGTGTGTGTGTGTGTGTAGTGTAGTGAGTTTTTCTGTGGTCTTAGCCAGTATGTGATAATGTATGTTAGACTGTTCATAGGCTACTATGAACAGTTCATATTCCATACAAACAAACAAGACATTAAAAAGTTTTAAATTCAAGAAATTAATTCAATACCCTCAGTCCACAACCCAACTTGTGCACTGCTGAGACATGATAACACAGACTGCTTTTAGTTTTTAGCTACAGGCAAACAAGGCTACTAACAGCCAGGTGGGAAGTAAAAAATACATTTTTGTCTCTTAAAATAATCTTGGTCTTCTTAAAAGCAAATACCTTTTCAGAAACATTAACAACATCTTTGAATCCTATACAAACATCTCTCAGGTATGATTTCATATTCAGTCAAACTGTCAGTCACAATCTATTTCCCAGGTCTGAGTCTTTGCCATCTGAGCAGAGCGTTGGTCTCTTCGGTTGAGGGGTAATTGCTGTATCAAACTGTAGCATTATGCAAGTCAGGATGTAAATGGGTTTTTGGTGACCGTACATCTCAGAAAATTGGTAACTAATACTTATAAGATCACTTTGGGAAAACCGTGAAGTGAAATGTCTCCTTAGATGACAATACGTGTAGCCAGGTATCATGCAAAAGTAAACTTAGAGAAAATCTGAATGAAAGGTTTAAGGTGTTTCTAGTTTCACAATTAGTATGATATTGTTAACATGTTATGTTTAGCTGAGGAACATGCAAATAATCTGTCTCTCAATCTCACTCTTCTACCTCCTGGTAGAAGCTTAATTCAGTTTCACACTTTTCTGTTTATTTTCACACATAAATGGAACATAAATGACAGAATCCCTATTAAAGCAATTATGAACTGATATCTGAGGGGAAAGACATCTGACATGAAACACTCAATATTTCTCACTTTATCATTTCTCCCCTGCAATCTTGTTTTAAAATTTACATTTCATCACAGTGCTCTATTTTGCAATAATAAAGTTAGAAACATTTTAAGATAAGAAATATTTTCATTAAGGTAAAGTCAATGACTTAGATAATATAGAGGAGACTAGGATTGGTTGGCCCAATTTTTTATCCATAGTTGAATATTACTGTGTGCAAATGAAAATGGTGCTGTTTCAGAAGAACAAGGGTCATCTCAGATATGGAGTGGAAGTCAGTTCATACCCTCATAACATCTCTCTCTGGACTTGGCAGATGGTGAGTCAGACCCTTTGGTAATGGGGCCATCAACCGGATCTCCAGAATGGAATTGTCACGTTGAATACATTTAATTGCAAATGACAGGTGGAGCTGTGGTCACAGCTGAGTGACCCAGAAGAGCTCTTCTTTGAACAATACCTTTGAACTCAGGACAGTATTACCATGCATAGCAGAATGTTGTTTTTCAAGGGAATGTAGTTACTAGTCACAAACAGATGCAGATAACTACTCCTGCTGCCCCACCGCTGTGGTGGGGGAACAGGTTGGATGAGAGAAACAGGTTTTTGGTCCAGATGTCTCTGTGACCTTTTGGCCACCTTCCCTCCCAGTACCGCTGTGGGTGAAAAGATTTTGTGCCGTATTTCTCCCCACAGATTTTCAATCTCCAGGATTTTTATGTTGCCTATTATCCCATTTTTGGACATAATTCTGGCCATTGTTCATAATTCTTTGGCCCAGTTTCTATTGTTTGCTCCCTCAATCTGCCCCTCATGTATTCAGCGAGGTTGTATTCAAACTATGGCTATGACTCAGGTTTACCCCAATGCACTTTTAATATTTCCATCCAGTACCAGTTAAACACCATGCATTAGTCTGACACTTCTTCTCAAGTCATTAAACATTCACATCCGACTCCTCTTTTAAATAAAGCGTATTGACTTACAGAAGTAATCTTATACAATGAAAGTAGTGGACAAACTGAAGAAGACAAAATTGTCTTAGCAGTTGTTTATCTTTTTAACAGCCACAGTTCTTTGAACACCAGTCTACAGAATGCAGTGGATGGGTTAGAAAAATTGTCTCTGTAACACCAGTCTTGTCTGTTTCCTTAAAGGCTCTGCTATGCACACTGCATGTCTGCTGACTTTAAAGTGGCCTTTATGGCAGGTCTTAAAATGCACTTTAAGATGCTGTGGGTGATGAGAGGGATGTGAGACTGAGTGCTTCTAATGTTTGATTCTGAATAGACCCAACATTTCTGACAGAAGACGGTGGCTTTACACATTAATTTGATTAAGGGAAACACATAGTGTGAAAGAACAACAATTCTCTAAATATTGACTCAAAGGAAAGATTCAAGGAAACAAAATAAAAATGTTCATTTTGGCACAAGTTGAATATGTTTTGGCCTTTATTTATTGAGTGCTATATACTGTACTGCACTGTATTTACAGTTTTATGTATCTATCTGGGTATCTGTCTGTCAGTGCCAAGCAACATGAAATAAGGCTTCATTTTTCTTTTCAATCCATACAGATAAGAACATGCAATAAAGAATTGTGCTAGCCAATATAATCCAGTTTATAATAAAGACTTACAGCTAGATGTTTTCTTAAGCTAATAACTGTCCATAACTTATAACTTAATTTTAGATAAACAATATGATAGCTTCTTATTTAGCATTTACGTGTTTTTTTTGTGTAGATGACACACTACAGCTATTAAGAAATTCTCGCCATTAGCAACTTCACTTTTGACTTTGCCACGTAATTGCAATTGGTATATAGTATTCTAATAGCTTCATACACAGTACTGCAATGCCATATGATGTCCTGAGAATGTAATTGAACGGCCTT
>JBAJNP010004455.1:0-33543 GCA_036877545.1 Yasuhikotakia modesta | reverse complement strand
CTGATGAATTATGCTGTGCTGATAAATTGGGCAGGAAAGCTACAGTCAATGCTAAGCTAAAAAATTCAGCAAACAAACAGAATGCACCGAACACAAAGTACCATCACTCACGGATGGTCTAACGCCTCACAGCATCCATTAAGACGTCTCACAATACAACAGCAGAATGAGACGCATTCATGCTACGCTGAGCTTGTTTAAGTCTTTCCATTGTGAGTACAGGGACTAAAATAGCTTAAAGCTAGAAAGCATAAAGTTAACAGGGGACACACTCTCTGGGATTGCAATGGTAAATTATGACTCCCATAATATTCAATTCAGGGGCACTCTCGGTTTACAGTAAAGGGTGCATGAAGTCCTTGGGCTATGGTGCTCATAATGGCCGCCATAACCGGAGGACTGTAATGTTAATGAATAACCAACTCACTCCAAAACCAAAATAATACAATGCAATAATGCCACTACAGTGGCAACAACATCCAGATGGCCTGTTTCTGTAAGCTACTCAATTTTGCATTAATGTAACCTTTCGGTATAAGGAAAGAATTATACACAGTATTAAAATTTGACCATTGGCCACTTTAATTACGAAACGTTATTTTCCACATCTGTGACGTCGTGTCGGGTGGGTGTACAGACAGGCGTGTGTGTGTGTGGCTGGAGAGACGCCACTGATTGAGATAAGTGGCACATGTAAGCGGGACCATCAGCAGTATTTGTAAAAAGTCAGAGGATTCTCACAGGAGGGCTGCTTGTCATTACAAGCTCCTGGAAAAGACCTGATGAGTGCATTATTCAGGAGCCGGCAGAGCCACAGCTGAGAGGTGAGGAGCTGGAATCAGACACACAAGCACTATTGAGTCTCTATATAAGCTCACATCAGGGCTTGTTAATTAGCTTTGCTTAAAGACGCTCACAGCCTGTCTTTATTGGGCTCTGTTCTCCCCTCTTGAACTTATAGATGATTCTGGACCCTATCTGCAATTATGTGATGAATCTCTTTCTCCTTCTTTCTCTCTTACTCTTTCTCTCTCTCCATTTCCTTTAGTAAGCAAAACACAGTATCTTACAGTAAATCCTTCCATTACCAGTTTTTGATCAACTTTATTGCGTTACCAAACTTTACAACGTTACATTAAGTAGTGGAAGCTGCTGTAGGCGACATCACCTGCTAGAAGCTAAATGTAGAGAGTGATGAATGTTATATTAGGTGCCGTACAGGAGGTCAAGTTAATCACATCAGTGAAGTCACAAAATAAATGCAGGCAAATGCAGCTCTGCTACTCACATTATTAAAACCTGCCTGTGATTTAAACCTCCAGGTGATTTGCATCAAACTCTTACTTTCTGACCATCTGAAACCTTTTTTAAGATTAAAATATATAACTGTTCATTTATATAATTTTGTTAGTTTAACAATATTGTTCTGTACTTGAAATATAAACATTACCATTTTACTTTTTTACTTCTGTTCAAGTAAAATGTGATCTTTTTACTCTTGTCCATTGACATTACATCTGCAATTTAGCTTTTTTTTAACTGTCAAGCAAGATTTAAACTCCTGACCTTCTTCACTCTTTATAAACCCTATATAGTGATCACTATCTGAGAGGCTGACTTTATTTGACACCATTTCTGTTTTAAGGAAAAGATCTTGGACAGCTGTCTAAATAATTTTCCCCTGTCATGTGTTCAGCTGAACGAATGTAGAATAGTGTGGGTGAATTCTCATAAATGGTTTGATTATTAATGAGTTTAAGACTGTAGTAACACTGCAAATATCAGCTGTTCAGTTCCCTGAAGAAGTTTCAGCATGTCGTGAGGCGAGCGTTTGTTCTGGATTGTGACATAATAACAGACCTTTAAACTCCATTTAAAAGGTTTTGGTCATTAATAAAATTACTTGTAATCCACCACAGGTCAGTTTACAGCAAAAGAAAATCTTATAGGAGAAAATCATTACACCTTCACGTTCACATTTTTCAGGTTCATTTCTTGAATGTCCTAATTCTGTCAAAAATACATCAGATTACATGGGTTTCAAAATTAAATGGGTTTCAAACAATTCAAGCGGGTTAAGCATATTCCTAAATAACACTTTATAAAACACTATAAAGCCTTCTATCAGTATTAAAGCACAGCTCTCTGTAATTAAGTCTTAAAAGTCGTGTGGGCAATTTTAGACATGGTGTTTGGATTTGACAGGCAAGTAAGAACATCCGATCATTGCATTCAAACTTAATGCAATGATTGGATAAAGATTTAAATCGTCCTGCACAAATCACATCTATTCATATAAATATATAATTACATTTCGACCACTTAACTTAGTAATTGCTATCGGTATGTAAAGAGACTTTCAACCAGCATAACAAACAAAGAATGTTGCCTTGCCTTTAAATGTACTGCTTAATTCAATTAGAAAATTACTCTTAATGGGCACGTAAACACTGACCTCTGAGTTATTTGTAATGTAAAATGTGAGGAAAAAAATCTAAGGCCAAGTACACAAAAAACAAATGCACACATTTACCATAATGCGACTGATGATAACATGCGATACTGCAGCGTCCGGCGCATGAGCTGCTGAAGGCTGCAGTCAGGACACACGCATTGAGAGAGGGGCACAAGACGTCCACATCATTTTTGAAGAATTCTGTTTGGACGTTGACGGCTGTCCTTGATCTGAAATCTGCTGTATACCCCATAGAGCGAATGAGAAACATACATCAAGGTTTTCAATAATGTAGCAGAAACTGACCCAGCTAATGGCTTTATATTTTTCATTAACATTTCCTAACTGCAGCCCTCGGGTATTTGTTCAGTGTATAATGTGCAATACGCTTTGGCTAAAATAACATCTATCAGGCTGATTTGCAGAATAAAGGTCAGGGCTTAGCATGTATTTGATCGAGCGAAGATGCCCTAAATGACATTTAATAGACATTAATGTGCACAAAACAAGAGATGTTTGGATGTAAGGTTTTTCCTAAATGTTAGTGACTGATAGCCCTAGTCCCAACTTATTCTATTGTACAAAAACTGAGCAACACTTTAGTCTACTAAATCTCTCCTCTTGTGTAGAGTGAAATTGAGGGTAAACTATTCCTTAAGACAGAGTTAAACCTTTTCTGAAATCAACAGCTTAAAATATGAAACTCAAAACCAGTCATGCATTCAAAAATCCAGACGTGTAAAATAAAGCGAAGTTCGGAGAGGAATGATGCGGGTCCAATTTTATGTCCTCGTTTTAATTACGAAAATGATCCTTTATCACTCTAATTGTCCACTGTTACATTAATCATTTCATTCTGAGTTTGCAAAGGCAATCGGTTAAATCTCTACATGTTCTGACAATCTTATAAGAGTTTAATTGTCGTCTACATAATTTACTTCAGCTTTTTATAATGTTTCAGTAAAGGCAGGACTTTTTTGACCAAAATTATTTTAGTCTATTGCTGTTATTAAGGGAGATCATTGGCAATTATAGGGCAGTAAGAGATACATTTCAAGAGAAACAAAGCACTAAAAATGATCTTATGCACAAACACATACCGAAGTCAAATGAAGATTAGTCCTGACAGCTCAAATGATAAATAATTATTATAATCTTAGCATCAGGATTAGATAAGGATATGGTGTTAAACTTTGACCTGTTATGTACTCAGTAACTTTTTTGTTCAGTTTTAACCCAAAATGTTACTGATTGCTGCTGGCACTGACAGAAATGGCAAAATAGAAAATTCTGATGAGGGTCACAGCAAAACAAGGCCATCTCATCCAATTTCAACTGCAATATTCTAAACACTGAAGATTATCTCTCACACACACACACGTTTGTGACAAATGTCTCATAAACGCCTCAACACTCAAAACGTCCCTTCTAGTGATTTTCAGACTTTGCCATGAATCTTTTATCTTCTATTATCATCTAAATTTCCCTTCCCCAGGTTCCATGTATACACTTCAAAATAACATCAAGTATGAAATAATATAACAGCTTGTGACTCTAATGACAGACTTATGCTGTTGCAATTACATTTGACCAGACTGAGTTAAAAATAAATAAGTCTTTTGTATCTGAATACTAAAACAAAAGGATGCAGCACATTTTCTACATTGATCCGAGCCAGTGTAGCCACAGCATACTAATGAATTCTTAATTTGAAAACTACTATGGCTAAACTACTTAGATTAAAATTAGATTAAATTAGATAAAAAACTTAGATTAAATTAGATTACTTAGTTTTTTTGCACAAAAATGTGCAAAACCATGTCATAAATTCTAACCTGATTTTTAAAAATGCATGCAGAGATGAATACCCTTCATCTATGGGAACCCAACCCTCTATCAGTATTGCCCAGCGAGTGTTTATTCATTAATCAGCACTAATTAGGATTATTGATTTAAGCAAAAATCAGGATTTAATCAGAAAAGGTTTACTAGACTGTAAACTAGAGGTGCTACAGGCAATGACAGAGCATTGAAAACACACACACGCACTTTGCCCTTGGTTCACTTTGCAATACAGCCCAGAGAATTAACACACAAATGCCCAATGCTTTCCTGTCATTAAGTGATGTCAAGATGAATCAGCGCTCGCAGACCAGTGGTGCTACACAAAGCTTTGGTGAATTGTGTTTGTTTCGAGTCTCCTGTCTCCCTCTCTCACACATAGGTTTGTCTTCACAACGGTGTCCCGGCACTCAGACGCACTACATCAAGGTCGTATTCAACTAGATGTAAAATGCACTGGCAGTCAACATTCTTATTATTCTCTGATTTGGGGGTTAATCAGAAATCTTGCAAATGGAGGGCATCACTTATTTTGATATTAGTGCTGTAACATTGTATTACATCAACTGGAGAGTCAATGTTTACATAATAACCAAATATTAGGTCTGAACCAAAGCTTTAAATTATTAAACGTGTAGCTGTGCCCCTCTTTCACCTTTTCAACCTAATAGAAACAGTGTCTGGAGAATTTTACATTTTACAGAATAGATCGATGTGCGTAACTAATGTACTATATATTTATATGAAAAAACTGAGTCTGTGTTTACATTGTTTTAAAGGAATAACTGGGCAGAAAACAGCAGACATTTAATGAATATCTATGAATGTATATCTATAAATAATGAATTCTCAACAAGACTGCTGTTTAATTAGGCTAAAAGCTCAAGACTGAAACAAAAGCAGCATTACTGTATTGGCAAAGTGCATTTATGACTTTTTGACAGATGGCTATAATGCAGCCCAGGCAAGCTGACTAACTAACACACAGACAAACATACTCTCAGCCCTGCCAGACAGATGGGAAAACAAATCTTGACATTCTTCATCAAACGAAACTGTGCAGACATTTGCTTTAACAAAAAAAACTTGTTTAAGATTTAAAGGTACAACACAATATAAACTGAATGCCGTGTAAAGGAGAGTGCCAAAAATAAGGTCTGGCTTTTATTTCAATTGTGTCAGAAGCGCATCGATTGGTCACCTAAACAACATCGGGTCGTAATGAGAAAATGTCAACAGTGCTGATGTTATGAGATTTAACTCATATTTCATAATCATATTTCAACAGCTGGTGAAAACAACTATAATTAAAACCTGGAAAACTACTCGGTATGCAAAAGCTCAGGCAGGGAAAATGTCCACAAAGTTATAATACACACTGCTTAAAAAACACAGCAATGAAAACAAATGCATGTACGGGACAGTTGAAGTTATTCAGCAACACTGTCCCTACAGCCGCTGTAAAGGGAAAATTAACAATAAAAACCTAAATCACTTAAAGCCAAACATTATAAGGTTAGTATAATACTATATATACATACAAAACCAGAGTTGGTCTGTGGTTATGAAAGGATAGACGACTGGCAAGTTGCCTACGACTTGCTCAACAGAGCCACCTAGTGACCAAAACAATTTACATCAAAGTAATGAATTGAAGAAATGCGCTCCTGGGAGACTTGCGCTATAAAGCGATATTGCTTCAAATGGTTCACGTCTTCGACGAAAAATAACACCAATAAAACCTCTTAATAATGCTTATCATGTCTGTCAATCTCCACACGTCTTATGAATATGTTTCACTGACAACGCTGTCGTTACTAAATAAACCTGGAGACTTTGCAAGACGTCAAAACATTTCAGTGTCAAATCGGAAAATGTGAAATAAATTGTTGAATTTTGTGCATAATGATAAAATAAGACTCGTATCAGAAAACATCAGCCTCATTTATGTCTAGTATCGACCACATATTTCTTTATATCAGACGACGAGGTTAGGAATAATTTCTCGTCCCCAGCTAACAGAAGTGAATTGAGAGAAAGCGTCAGTGAATGAAGACACTGCTAAAGCCTTAAACCGTGAACTGTATAACAATTTTGGACGCAATACTTTAACTTTGACTGTATGGCAAAATCTATCACGCTTATAAACATATTTGTTGACCAAATCTGACAACATGCGCCTGACAACAATCGCCTGTCGCCCAGTCTGAGGTGAACCAATATAAACATCAACCATTTGATATGTGCTTAGCGAGGAATTCACTGGTCTATATCAGATCATGCATTACATTCATAGTTATGTTTACCTGATTTATAAATGTACAACTTGTTCACATCTAAAACCATGTCAGCCAAACTTACACCATTAAAAAACTTGGATTACCCAGAGAAAACGTAACTGGCTCCTCTGAACGTTTCTACCTCATTCGTTTAAATCCCAGCGATATATCCACTGACAGATGCTGAACTCCAATGACTTCCTTACGGATATCGAGGGAGCAAATGCGAAACATACCTGCTGGTCTGTGCGTGTATCGTCCAGATTTTAAATCGCTCTGTGGCGCTTGTCCATAGTCTTTAAAAATCAAAAGTCTCCACTTTCTGGCAGATGATGGATTAAGAAGAGTCGGTGCAGTAACGTTGCCCCAGCGTTGCGCTGAGGTTTGGTCTCACCGCCGCCACCGTCGCTGAATGTTTCTGCCTCTCGCGCGGCCTCAATTTAAACTCCCGTGACGTCACCGAGCAGGGCGCCCCAGCGCCTCCGCGTCCAGTTAAGACGTCTTGATCGCATACTGACTGCTAAGAGCACTTAGTAGCATACTTAGTGTATATTCAGTGGTCTCAGGGGTAACATTTGCTCAAATATTATTTTTACGACGGTTAAAGAGACACTTTTGACATTTTTTATCTATTAGAAGCGTCTTACCTCAACCCATTATATAAAACTCTGGAAAGGTATGTAAAGTGTCTTATTATTATTATTATTATTGATGTTTTTATTAACTTTATTTTACATGCACTTATTTGCATGTTTTGATTACCAATGCTAGTTTAACAAACAACACACAGTCTACTTTTTCTTCAGCATCTTGCAGTGAATTATATCCTAGTCCCATCCCATAATAGTTCCATTAAAATTGTTATATTACATGCTGTTTGCTTTGCTATAAGCCTGCCTGCAGGACCAATGAGATATTAGCTGCGTTTCCTATGCAAGTAAATTTCCTCACTGATTCAATATTTTAGAACAATTTCTGGCTAAAATGTTTGATTTAAAACCGATAGGAGACCTTTTCTAATAGAAAATCAGTTTCATCTCCTGTTTTCTCATGTACCGTCTTTTCAAATTTTAATCATGTCTAATGTTCTTAAATGGACATGAATTCTTGCAAACCTAAGTACAGTAATTATATCCAGAACTTCTGTATGAATCCGCTGGAGGATTCAGCTCAGACTAGCACATCCTCATATTCTCAGAAATATCCAGAAACTATTACTGTGTCAAGATGAATGCAGCTGTATGTTTATACAGAAACAGAATTGGACCGCATTGGGTTGTATTAGAAATTGGTCCAGTGTTGTTCTTTAGACCAAGTCCTTTCCTGCCGCTGACATTATTCAGAAAGGTTGTCTAAATATATCCATGTTACTAAACCTGATCATTGGGTAATTAAGGGATTATTTCAATTCATACATTAAAAATTGGCAACTTATTTTGATGTCCTTAAGGGCAGGTCATGTTTTCCAGAAGCATTTTTGTTATGCTGTTTGAGTCTGAATGTATTTATATAAATACATATATGGCTTCTGTGGAAGGCGCAGGGCGATACAATGTTTGTCCAATTATTGCATTTAGCATGATTGCAATAATACAAACAGAGGTCAGGATCCTATGCTTTTATAACTAGTTGCTATTGCTAGTGTATCTGAAACTGCCTATCAAACTTTTAACAACTGCAGATATTGCTGGTGATACATTTAACATGTCCTTCATAAATTGGATTAGTGATTTATTAGGTTACTAATGGTGCAACAAAAATTTGGACACTGTATATCTATGGAAACTGTTGTATAATTTCTGTATAGACCCTGGGAATTTAGGTGACAAAGTTAATGAAGCAAACTTGCAATAATGTAGCTTTATTTTATAGTCATTTAAAGGCAGCCTATGGAACATTTTGTAATGTTTGACAGTTTATGCTCTTTGGTCATTGGTGATGTAAACTTAAGTTCTGTTTGACTTCACACTTTCACCACAGCACCATCTTCAGGCCTGGCTGTACTCTTTACGTCTCTGAACAGAGATAATTAAGAATAAATCTCCAAAGCACAATAGCCAATAACTAGATTCATGTATGTTCAATACTATCTATAACACTGGACAAAGTAACTACTTGGAAGCAGCAATAATGAAGCATTTGTTTACGATCCAGTTTGCAGACAGATTGAAGGACTAAAGATTTGTTTAAATTTATGTTTAATCTCTAAATGGAGCTGCTCGTTCCTCCTGTGAATTATGGTCTGACAAAGTATTTTGTGGGCCATTTATATATACATAAATATTTCATATTTCCTCTTATACACCTGCGAGATAGCATTGCTGTGATAGTTTGGGATAATAGCTAGAAACATCTTTATTAATGTTTGTTATATATTAAATCCATTCTAAATCACATCTTACAGTAAACATTAGATGTAAGTCAATCATTATTTTAGTAAGTTTATGCAGTAAAATGAACTATCAAAATATAAGATAAAACATGCTACAATGTACTAAGTATATACTTATACTATAGACTTATACTAATAGATTTATAGAGTATATTACATTTAAGGACTATATTCCTATACTTATATAATACCTATAAATAATAATACGTGTTTGGACAAGAGTTATAAGGAATGTTTCATTTCCATAAGGCGATGCGTTGATTACAATCTGTTAGTAATGTAAAGCCAGCGAGCGATTGCATTCTTCCACCGGCAGATGGTGCTGTTGTCCACATGCGCTCATGCTGTCCGGAAGACAGATGTAAATATTTTCATGACGTAAAGACACAATCTCTGTCCCCATCCTCTGCTGTCGTCCACCCCTAGAAATACTTCGTTTCTCCCTAAATAATCTATCCTACGGAGCAGTCTTACCACACCACTCAGAGCGCCATGCGAGGTTGCCGCTGACTTTATCATTGTGCATATATTTATTTATTTAAAGGCAGCATCGATTGGTAGGGTGTGATAGGCTATTCATAGCCTATGCATCATTGCTTTCCTGGGGAGCGAGTTGTAGTCTGCGGATCGGATTCGCTCCTGTTTGAAATTGTCTTTTCATTGCTGAACTAATACATTTGCATCATGCAAAAAAGAAGAAAGCCGGAGCCGATCCAGCTGAACCCGATTCCAGACGGGAACGCTATAAACGGAACCGGGGCCACAGAGTGAGTGTGTCTGGGTATTACATTTTCATGTCCAACAGGAGACTGTGCAAGTGTATCGTGATATATTGTGATCATTATGTATCGATCTGATATTGAATTTAATAAATGTAGCGTCCTATGACAGATACATTTATAAGTGAAGTGAAATGCTGTCAGTGTTTGGATATGTTTCAGTGTGTTACCGTCAACAAAATGATACGGAACAACATTATTTAATAGGAGTCTTAGATAATATGGTATTTATTTGCCTACAATGACTGCATATTGTATCACGTACAATAACTGCTTCATGTGCCATTTCGGATCAATGAGAATATCTTGTGATGTTTGAACAGAGCAACCAGCATGACACTGTTTTCTGATCTGTGGTTCAGCTAAAATAAAGAAAAGCTGAATTTAGAATTTAATAGCATGAGGGCATCAAGTGTCTGTCTGTTTTAAGGAGTAGATGGCAAAAATACAGTCAAACTTTTAATATGGATACTACAGTAAAAATAGATGTGTGAACTAATGTGACAATCTGATCGCAAATATAACCCACAGTTTGATCTCAGTAAGTGACTGTGATCGATTTTTTTGACAGCTAAATGTAGGTACAAGTGGTGGCAACCTGTTGATTTGACCACTGGCTTTGCATCCCCCATGGACCACCTGTGTCGCTCTGCCTTCCTTTGGCAGTCCTGTGATGTGTCTCCTTTGAAAGCAGAGCCGATCAGAATCCTCGTGGCCTAGTGAGCGGTGAATGTCATTGGCTGTCATTTGCAGGATCAGACATTTTTCTCCTCTTTAAAATAGTTTCATTCCCTTTCCTTTTGCAATTTAATGACTGTTCATCGTTTAAGGAATAAGGTCTTGCCTGTCTAGTAATTTCCTGTAGATGAGAAATATTCGCTGTTGTAGCGCTCTAGGAATGGGAGGAAGGGGGGGTTTAACAGAATAGCAGAAACACATTCATTCCTGTACAGCGGGACAGGCTGTGGCGAGCACACGGTGGAATGTGTGTAGCTGTGAGTCAGTCCTGTGAAAGTCAGTGCTATAGAGAATCAGTGGAATGTTAAATACTGTCCCAACACTTTTTTGCCAGAATCCTCTGCTTCGAATCTGTTGTGGCAAGCCTGTCTCAAAAAGTGCAGTTAATTATTCTTTAAACTCTTACATGCTGTATGTGTGAACACATTTCATCACACCTACCAGTAATAAGGATATTGCATATCTTGCATTCCATTTATTGCATTGTCATTTAAAATGTATGTGTGTGAGTGTGTTTATATGTTATTTTTCTTATAACAACAGAATTGTTTAGCTGTTCTTGTGTTATTTACGCTTCTGTAGGTTTTGAAATTTAATCCAAGCAATATGTTGCAGTTGTTAATAAAGTTACTAGCCTAATTGCAAAGACTATTTTTACTTGCATGGGCATGAGTGAATTCTCTGCTGGCAGCAGTACATTTGAAGCCGTTTTCTGCCGCCAGCATTCAGCTGCATTGTGTCTTTTCAAGATTAGCAGTTGGAACGCACACATAATATTAGTGTTACACAATCACACCACACATGCCACGGCACCATCTGCCACTCTCTGTTTTATCTAATGAGGATACTGCTGGCTGGATTACTGCTGATATAGTGCCTGAAGAAGAATTTGAGCATATATACATTATAGCAATACCTGTTTTCAGCACGGCTCATGTATTGTGTCAAAGGCCTGTTTGAGTTGCTGCTCTGCATTATGTCAACCACAGATATGATTTGTTTGTTTAAAATGATTTATTGAGGACTGTTAAATATTAACTACAAGACTATTCTTCCTTATAGAGATTAATTCAGTAAGGGCCCAACATCATGAAACACAATTTTGCTGTAGAGAGTATTTATTACATATTTAAATGTTTTATTATTTTTATAAAGTGTGACCATGATATTGTTGTCATACTTTTTACACAGGTAAAACTGAGTTGGGCCTGTATTCCCTGTTTAGGTTGTAACAATGTTTCTCTAATGTTTACAAAAGAGGCATTACAAAAATTTTGAAAGTTTGAAAAGGTTTGAAAGTTCTAGGAAGGTTCAGAACATCTAGTTTTATAAACAATATATTAACACTATTTCTTGGTTATTTTAACAATATTTAAACATATGTTTAATTTGTAACATTTTTAAAATGTTGAACTAACTACTTAAGAAAAAAAATTTTTTATATAGTATATAATGTGAAAAAATTACATTAGGCAACGTTCTGAGGACGTTTCCTGTTGGCTGGGTTGAATTTAGTGACTAATCTCATCTGATCCCAGCACTTTCCTTATTCCTTATATTTCCTTATTCTCCAATTATAGAGCATATGTCAGCTTGACAACTTGTGTTTTCAAACCATATCTGCACATTTCTTCAATATCTCCTGTAAATAATCAGAAGTGCAGACAGTAATATTATAACTGTTTCTACGCTGTAACATTCTGCGTGTTTTATGTAGCTTTAATAGTAATAGATTGCCTTTTTGTAAACAAAATGTATTAAAGGCTCCAGTAAATAATTTATCACAAAGGCACGCTAAATTATTAACTCTTAACTCTTAAAAGTGGCTGTTGCACAGCGCAGCTGTTTGACGAGCGGCTGCGTGTTTGTAAGTGGTAAGTTTGCAACACGATATGCTTTCTGTCCTCAGTCATGATATCTGTAACTGTTCACATGGACTAAGATCTGAATATGAATATGGGGTCATTGTTCACTCTCCCACACGCAATAGAAGGTGTGAACTGCGAACACTGGCATCTTAAATGTGGCCTTCACCATTATCACACCTCCACTACAGCGTGCCCACGCCACCCACTAGCACCCACACAACAGCCTCGTAACCATGGTAATAACTGGCCTTGCTTTGTGAAAAGAAAACGCTTTGCCTCCATATGGGATGAGACAAAGATCTGACTTCCTAAAGTACTTTGGAGATGTTCTTGCCTGAACCCTCTCATCTGCCTGAGTCGTGCTCGTCTGCGCTGGAAAGAAGCGATTGAAACATCTGTTGTGATATTTTGCAGCGTGATCAGGACACTTTGATGTAAATTTATGTGCGAGTGTCACTTGTGCTGTCATGGTTGTGGTCTGAAACATTGTTCGACAGGAGGACAACATGTTTTACATCTGAATTGGTTTGGTGCTTAAAAGCCCTCCAGGCAGTGTGCTTCATGTTTTTTGATGGCCCTAAAACACTGTTTTGGGAGATACAGGAGTGAGATAGGCCCACATCACAGATGTTTGCAATGTGTGGCACAAAAGCGTTGAGAATTGCTGTTTTGTGTGTGTTTTCTGCTAGCACACGCATTGCAGACATCTGGTTCATTAGAATGCTCAAAAAGAGGTGCTGTTTTTATGTTTAATGTTATCCTGGAGTGACTTTACCTTGTTAAAAGCCACGTGTTACATAAATGGCACCTAGCTTTGAAGGCTGCGGTTCAAGGTGTTGTACAATACTTTGCAAATGTCCCCAAAAACTTCCTGCCTTTGTGCACTAAACAGTGTGCATAGAAGTATTGGTGTTATTAAATGGCAAAGGATGGTCACACCATATTTGAACAGTTCTTTGTAAGAAGTTAAATCCAACCAAAAAACACTTTTGGAGAAGAAGGGATGGAGAATGGAGGGTCAGAGAAGGTTTCTCTTCCAACGGATTGCTAAGGAAATGCATCACCATGACAACAGGGCCAAGGAAAAAGCTCATGCTTAGAGGAACTCCTGGTTCCTCAGACAGTACTGTAGGAGGAATATGTATTACATACAGTTGCACATACAGTAAAGATTCTTTCAGCTACATTTCAGTTCAGTAATTTTGTTTGTCTTTTATATATGTTTATGTGGAAGATTGGACACAACTTTAACAGAATAAACCCAAATTTTCCACCATGTAGTTTTTTGTTTATTTGTTTTATTGATGTGGAACTAAAGAGGATAAATTTTGATGTTGTTGCTGCATTTTCACATACAGTGAAAATAAATAAGGACTGAGGCAGCCAACATTTTGAAAAACATCCTCTATATTAACATCTGTAAACATCTGAAACATCTTTCTGTATTCCGCAGCATACAGAAAGTCATATAGATTAATGAATTATAATTTACATTTTGAAAATAATTTGCATTATGGGTGCTATTTTGGGTCATGTTTATCTTTAAGAATTAAATGTGCTTCATTTTTCCAGAGACTTATTTTAGCAAACAAGCATTTTGTGTTTGTTTGTGTTCCAGAACGAATCTGGAAGCTCTGCAGAAGAAACTGGAGGAACTGGAGCTGGATGAGCAGCAGAAGAAACGTTTGGAAGCGTTCCTCACCCAGAAGCAGAAGGTTGGAGAGTTAAAAGATGATGATTTTGAGAAGATTTGTGAGTTGGGTGCTGGAAACGGAGGTGTTGTCTTCAAGGTCTTACACAGGCCCTCAGGTCTCATCATGGCCAGGAAGGTAAGTAAAGGTGAAGCTAACTACCTCTTTACCAACAATAAACAACCTGAAGTGTTGGTTCAGAGACTTTACTCAGCTATAACTAATCAGTCTTCAATTTGAAGAGCTCAAAAAATACTGAAGAGATTTGAATGTTCTGTTGGTAGCATACAGAATAAATTCTGTAACATGGAATCAGATTATTAGGTAATATATGTCCAATTTTGGTGGCTAACACTGTCAGCTATAAGCAATCCATTTTCACAAGGCTTATATTATGAGGAAGGGAGTGTGTGTCTGACTAAATAAGCAATAGGAAATTTCCTGAAAGTCACGCCAGGTCTCACCATCAGCTTCCACTTCAGTGAGCCAGTGGAGGACAGCAATGCATCTGTGGCTACACGTGTTGCACTGCAGACGCCACGTTTTACTGCACAGCGCTGAACTGTTGCTTCCTTCCTCCTGCTATTTTCCTTTATGCAGTTGATCCACTTGGAGATCAAGCCAGCGATCAGGAATCAGATCATCCGAGAGCTGCAAGTGCTGCATGAATGTAACTCCCCCTACATAGTGGGCTTCTACGGGGCTTTCTACAGCGATGGAGAGATCAGTATCTGTATGGAGCACATGGTACTGGCATCCATCAGTAATGCAAATGAATTATTGGTGGTTGGAATCTTCTTGTAGATGTTTTAGATGCTTTTTAAGTTTCCCTGCTAAATATTTCCCCACCATTTATCTTTTACGGTAGGACGGCGGTTCTCTTGATCAGTCCCTGAAGAAAGCAGGAAAGATACCGGAGCAAATTCTGGGCAAAGTCAGCATTGCGGTGGGTATCTCCATAACTTTATCACAACCATCAGTGGTTCCTTGAAGACAGTTTCCACACAATAAGGCTGAAGTTCAGGGCTAATGTTTGTTTCTCTATCCATGCAGGTGATAAAAGGCCTGTCGTATCTGCGGGAGAAACATAAGATCATGCACAGAGGTGATAGAGTCACGCTATCATCACAGGTCTAAATCGTTCTGAAACAATTGTCCTGTAAATGCTGCACTGACTAACAGAAAGAACCTGTTCCTGTGTGTTTCAGATGTAAAACCATCCAATATCCTAGTGAACTCACGTGGTGAGATCAAATTGTGTGATTTTGGTGTGAGTGGACAACTTATTGACTCCATGGCCAATTCGTTTGTGGGCACCAGGTCCTATATGTCTGTAAGTTTGCTTTCCCAGCACAGTCTTACAAAACTGTACAAAAACTGTTTATTTATATTTTAATATTCACCACAGTGTTAGTAATTATATCTGTTGACACTTAGTCCAGGACTTGTAGGCACAACCCAGCTAGATGTTTGATTTGGAGTGTCTGAAGGGGGGAATGTGTTGCCTTAGGCTCCCGGCCTTCATTATAGCTCTTCCTGTTTGGTAATATTAATTTCCTCTTACTGATCCTCCCCTTTCTGTGTCTGTATCTGCATCTGCAGCCAGAACGTCTTCAAGGGACTCACTACTCAGTCCAGTCTGACATATGGAGCATGGGTCTCTCTCTGGTGGAGATGGCCATTGGACGCTTTCCTATTCCACCACCTGATGCTAAAGAGCTGGAGCAAATCTTTGGTCAGCCCCTGGAAGGAGACGCCTCACCTAACGAGACCTCCCCTAAGCCCCGCCCCCCTGGTCGTCCCAGCAGCTGTGAGTATCTGTATGCCCTCTGTATGCCCTCCTGTAGGCATAACATAATTTGCATATACATAACATAATATGCCTACAGCATAACATAACATAATTTCTATGCTAATGGTAATTTCACTGCACGTAAAAATTATGTTAGAGCTACAATCCCCATATTTTCATTACAGCGGCGCTATTAAATAATCCTGATATAATTTGTGTGTTTATCTTTACAGCATACGGTTCAGACAGCAGGCCTCCTATGGCTATATTTGAGCTGCTTGACTATATTGTCAATGAAGTAAGCTCTCAGTGGTGCTTAAAAAACCACTAAACTGTTTTATAGCAGTGAATTAATTAAAGTAAGGATTTATTACAAGCGTCCATTTAGGCTTAATGAAGCCATTTGTCCATTTTCAGCCACCTCCCAAGCTGCCAAGCATCTTTGGTGCAGAATTTCAAGACTTTGTTAACAAATGGTAAGCAAAAACTTAACATTCATTTTGTGTGCATTTCATTTAATTAGGCTGGAGGCAACAGCGTTTCGTCACATCTACTGACATCTAGTGGTTGAACTAAAAACTAATTTGCCAACCCAAGCAAATATTCTAAATATTCACTACATACTTTTGTCTGTTTTGGTCAGTTTAATCAAAAACCCAGCAGAAAGGGCGGATCTTAAACAACTGATGGTAGGCATAATTCTTTTCTAATAATCTGTTTTTGCTAATGCACACATTGTTGAAACTTGGTAACAGTAACTATATAACTGTGCAGCACTTTTAATGCTATCACCTCCCTGTGATATATCTTCGTTGTTATATATACATGGGATACGTACATTATGCATGTTTCTTCCATTTGCAAGAATGGAGACAGATGTATAAGACCTATTAGAATCTGTATGTAATATTATCTTATTCTCATAGGTCCATCCTTTCATAAAGAATTCAGAGGCAGAGGAAGTCGACTTTGCCGGGTGGCTATGCAGCACCATTGGGCTAAACCAGCCAGCAACCCCAACTCACAGTGTGGGAATCTGAGAGCTGTCAGATCTTTTCTAATCCATCCTCTGACACTCTCCTCATCTGCTGTGTTCCTTCACCTGCCACCAAATCCACTCCCTCTTCTTTTAGATGTTGTCTTGAGTGTTAACATGAGATGTGTACATATGTCAGCGAACGCCTCACTCTCTGACGAATCTGTTCTGCCAGTTATCGGTTGCATCCAGAGGGTTTTGGCTATAACTGTTCTTCACGAATCATATTAAAGATGCTTATTTTATTACAATGAGTTTCTAAATGCAGATGTTATCAATTGCATGCTGATATTACAGAGAGGGATAGTTTGACCAAAAATTTTAATTTTTACCATCACTTCAAACTTGTATGAGTGACTGAATAATTTGGTCAAGGCAAAGAATTGCAAAAGCTTTTCTCCTAAATGTCACGCAATTGTAATCATGATGTACTTTAAAATGACAAGGTCTAAGACCGCATTCAGCCACCCGTAAGTGTGGCGACCTTATATACTGTATTTTAATGTTGTGTATTTAATTTCAAACATGGTGAATTCACAGCTTATAACTGAGAAGGACAGAGTAAAGCAGTCATTTAACATAGACAAACTTAAATATTATAAATAAAAGGTTTATTTAACAGATGACAACTGACTGATTGTGGCAGTTCTTTGCACATCACTGTCAATTAAAAATGACAAACATGGAATTTTAAGCATATTTTTTATTTGAAGGCCTTTAAACATAGTTGGTGTAATGAGCTTTAGTCTTGAGCCGGTGCTGGAGCGGCTGCAGGTTTCTTAGCCTTCTTGATCACCCTCTTCTTCTTGGGTTTCAGCATCTTGGCCTTGATCTGCAGAGTTTAAAGATTAGAAAGATTAAAACGCATGCATGGCTGTCTATGCACAAAGTAGTGGGACTTGTTGGCTACTGTATCCCAGAAGCTAAGCTATCAGGCTACGTACTTCAGGGTTCTGTGCCAAAATAGCACGACGACGGACCGTCTTGGCGTAAGGGTTGAGCTTCATCATCACCCTCAAGTTCTTCAGAGGATTCTTCTTGAGAACTCTGCGTTTAATCTTGCGGCTGCAACAAGATGAAGACTTATTATACACTGTAATAATATGCAAAACAGATCCATTACACAAAATAAAGGTGGCTCAGCACTTCCAAATATAATCATCAGTCAGAAACACGGACCAGAAGTAGGAATCTCATCACTGCAATAATTCAGCACTGTTGAAATACACCAATCGAAACCTACTTAGCAGGACGTAGTGCTTTCTGGACTTCCTCGCTCTTCAAGATTCTGTTCAGATCTGTGTTGGTCATCTTGTGCATTGGCAGACTAGAACAGAAAGAGATCTGTAAGTCTAAATGTTTATTCTTAGCGTCTACAAATGTGTATTTTTGGGGTGCATCTGGGCGTCAGCCCAATATCTCAGAACTTCAACAGAAATCATTTTGTTCATAAACACGGACCAGAAGTAAAAGCTCATCACTGTCATTTAAAGCACGCCAGAAATATTAAAGGATAAGTAAGTTTGAACTAGAAAAGAAAACTCACTTATAGTCCACTTTAAGGGAGGACGGTTTGCGCCACGTGCCGTAAAGGTTATCCAGCTTGCGGAAGGCGCTCTCGGTCCAAATGCAGAACCGGCCGATGTGTCCACCTGGAGCAAGCTTCAACAGGTCCAGTCTGTTCACGCACTGCATTGTAATACCTGAGACACAAACAATGTTCGTTTATAACGTAAAAAATTGTTCAACAGTGGTCCAGAATGCAGTCTGTAGGCACTATACTGGAGTCAGAACTTCCACTAAGATCACGGTATTCATAAACACAGACCAAAAAATGGATTTCATCATTCACGTACAACAGTTCAGGTGCTGAAACCAAATCAGATACGACGTCCGTTCACATACCAGGGATGTTTCTGAAAGCACGCGTCACACCATTGTCTTCGTTGTAGATGATGCATGGTCCCTTGCGCTGGATCCGCCTTCGGTTTCTCATCTTACCCTTACCGGCACGCATACGCTGAGAGGCATAAACCTGGAGACCAGAAAGATGTTCCGATTTAATACTGAAGAAACATCGTGAACCAACGTATGACCTTAACTCACCTTCTTGATGTCATTCCAAGCCTTAATTTTTTTCAGAAGCAGCACAGCCTCCTTAGTTTTCTTGTATCCCTCAACTTTATCATCAACCACAATTGGGACCTCTGGGATCTCCTCAATGCGGTGACCTGTAACGTTTACCATTTTAGTTAGAATATTTATTTATATTTATAAAAAAATTTTGTTTATTTAATCCTTTGTTTGGTGTGTTTAGCACTCAACAGGCAAGAACCAACAGATTTGGTCCTGCAAACTAAGGTTTCTCTTGCATTTAATTGAAAGCAGAATGGCAATAGGTGCCAACCCACACAGACAGGTGCTGTCATATAAAGAACCCAGGCTATAAATTACTAAAGGATGACAATGCAGGACAGAACATTCACTCACCTTTGGCCATGACTAGCGCAGGCAGCGCAGAAGCAGCCAAAGCAGAGCAGATGGCATAACGCTTCTGGTTAACGTTGATCCTGCGGTGCCAACGGCGCCAGGTCTTTGTGGGTGCAAACATACGACCACCACGACACATCTATGCTAGAGTTAAGGGCTAACGTTAAGGATTAGCGCTAAACAAATACACGAACAACGTTTTATTATCTGTGAACCTGCTCAGTCTTTGTATTCGTCACTCTGCCACACCAGCGTGAGACAGCAGGCAACTGTCGCTGTGCGTGGAGTAAGACGCAAATTACACCATCACGGCAAGCATCGTGTCATTCTGAGTGACCCAAAAGGATACATTTCCGAAAGCACCCTGGCCAGAGCGGTGGGTGCCACCGCCACGCACACGGGGGATACGAGCGACAGCTCTTCCTGTGCCCCAGGACTCAGCACTGGTCTGGTGGCCTGAAATGACACATCTTGTTTTGAGCATCTGTCATACTGTAGCACAATAACACATTTAATAAACAGAGGCTCACCAGAAGTATAAACAGCTGTCAGAAACATGCATCTTTACATCACTTACCGGCCAGTTCACTGACGGCATAGGGCTGACGTCTGTTCTTGCGCATGTTGGTGTGCACGAAGTTAACAATATCAGGGCGAATAGGGGCCCTGAATATGGCTGGCATAACCACATTTTTGCCGGATGTCTCTCCTTTCTCGGTGTAGACCGAGACTAACGGTCGGGCACATGCCTAAAAACAGGAAAAACACTTTAGGCATTTTAATGCATACGCTTATTTTGAACTTAAAGGTGAACTCTTGATTCTTGCTCAGTCTTTGTTTTCTTCAACCTCCTGTGACAGCATGAGACAGCAGGCAACTGTCACCGATCACAGCGTATGACGCAAATTACACCATCATAGCAAGACCATCACAATGTAATGTTTTATCGTAACCGTTTGCAGTAGTAGTACACCCACTATCAATAAGTACAAAGCTCAGATATTAATACAGTCCTGCTATGGTCTGTAAACAAGAATATGTAAATAGATAAAACATTACAAGAGTCTCCAAACTATCATGATCACACGTGTATACAAGCGGCACGCTAGTCCAAAATGGCTTCCAATGACCGATGTAATGCGCTTTTTAAGCTATCGCATAACATTTGGCGACTAAGAAACGATCATCCATATACAAATAAACAATGCAATATGAATGCTGGCTCAAGCTTGTGAAAACGGGTGCACCGTGCTCACCATTTTTACACGTTTTCACGGCTCGCCAGCGATCACGCTCCTAACTCAATGGCGGCCACGGCGTAAAGGAAGAATGACGTACGCCACCCTCTCCTCCGTATCCATCCGACTCCGGTCACTTCCGCTTAATGTATCGTTTTCATATTATTTAACGCTTCGTTTAATAAACAACACAATATTTACGTGCCTTTTAAAATAATCTTTCATTGTAACATGAGTTACTTATGTGTATGAAACCAAAAACATGCACGTGTGTTTTGGGTCTATTCAGGTAGATGGCGAATGAGCGACGCGCTATTGGGACTACTTTCTACAATTTTATAAAATATTTATTTTTATAGTTTTTCAGTTAATAGAAGGAAAACATTATTGTTAGACAATGTTTTATTATTTACACATTAACCTACTGAAGTCTGTTCTCTGGGGTCACAAAGTTTGGGGTAACAGTTAACAGGGAAATTGTGACAGAGCTTCAGTGCTTATTTTAGATGTAAATTTAAGAGGACTGAATAAGTTTGTTATGGGGGGGTTTGAGTCACAAGAGATTCCCATAAATTCCCATCGATTTCCAGAATAAATGATACTTACCCCCAATCGACTGATTTACAGACCAGTTGCACAATGGCGACTCCCGGTGGCCAATTTTAAGACGTCTGTATAGTTTGAAAAGTTTTGAGAAACACACCTGAATAAACTCTAAACAAACATTTTTTGGGGATTTTCACTGTCTTCGTGTTTTTAATTGCTATTCATGCATTTAAAAAATCACAAAATGTATGTTTAACAAAGATGTAATTGTGATTTCACAATATTTTGAAAACAATTGTGAAGGCAGGAGTATTACCAAACAAACAACATGACAAATAAAAAGTAAAAAAAAACATAAAGAGGGATATCAGTGAACATCTGTCCCTCGAATACAGCTGTGTTGTCCTTGAGATGTTTGAACTGGCAGGTGCCAACTTTACAAGACCAGGAAGCCTAATTTGTTACAAATGTGACACATGGTTAAGTGCACAAAACAAAACAAAACAAAACACATTGCTTTTCAGACCACAAGACCAAAGGCAACATCTAACTTTCCTGATGTGAAATTTGCTTACTGGTGTCTGTATTAATGTGTCTGTGCTGCCATTAGACGGCATTGTTCTTTTATTCAACTGTTTGACCTTATAAAACTTCAAGGGCATCCAAAACTGCTTCTAGAGAACATTATATATTACCAGACAAAAATACTTGTGTCATATACTCACAAATTGAATCTCTATTTTGCCCACAGACGGTACCACCGGAGCACTTCTGTAGAATCTATGAATGTGCACAATTTACATGTGGCCAATTTACAGAAGGGACAAATTGGGGAAAAAAAACCCTCACAAAATTCACAGATGGTACTCATTGATGTGAACAACATCTATCAGTCCTTCAAAATGTTAGAAGTGCCTATTAGGTTCTTTATAGAATTCTTTACCTAAATCTATCCAGATGTGTTTACTAACACAGCATGTGGACACCACTGGACATCCAGGGGTTGTAGAGACATACCAGTCTGTGATATTCATAAACCACTTTGAAACTGACATGTTTTATTTTTATTATGTTTGCTTATAAACTAAAGTAAACTTTAGCTTCTCTGCAGCGCCATCTATAGACACGTAGGCTGCCCTTATATGGCGTTGAGACGATGACGTATCTTCCTCCTTCTGCTGTCCATATGTTGTTCGCTGTAGCCCGACGTCTCCACCTGCCGTTGCGTATGACGTAAAACACGACAATTTAGGTCCAAATGAACGTAATAATTTCTCTACAGCATCAACTTTGGACTAAACGCCTCACTAGACGTTATTCATTGAACCCCCCGGCTGGATACATAAAAAACAGGTTAGTAATGTTGTGACGTCCTCCTGATACAAACTAAAACATTACTATGTGTTTTACTATTTGACCTTATTGTGTGCAACATACCCAACTATGTATATATGTACCCCATCCGTACAGGTTTTTATGTGAACATAATTCGTGCCAGGCTTCTGATTTTTATCACCTCCTTGTATGTAAAGATGAGCTGGTATCAGATGAAACACAACCAGTTAAGCTTATCTGAGCAGGTTAACTGTAAGGCAGTGGCAGGCAGCCATCCTGGTGTTGTCACTGTGTGAGTTCATTGGCCTTATTAAGTGCACATGATGTTCATAGGAAATGTGTGGAAGTTTGATAACACATCTGCCCAACCTTCCATCCCTGTGTGTGTGTGAGAGAGAGTGTGTGTGTGTGTGTGTGAGAGAGAGAGTGTGTGCGTGTGTGTGTGTGTGAGAGGGTGTGTGTGTGTGTGTGTGTGAGAGGGTGTGTGAGAGAGAGTGTGTGTGTGAGTGTGTGTGTGTGTGAGTGAGTGAGTAAGAAGTGTGTGTGTGAGAGAGAGTGTGTGTGTGTGTGTGTGTGAGTGTGTGAGAGAGAGTGTGTGTGAGAGAGAGTGTGAGAGTGTGTATGAGAGTGTTTGAGAGTGTGTGTGAGAGTGTGTGTGAGTGAGTGGTCAGAGACATGTAACTGGAGCGCTCCATCAATGCAGGGGGAGCCCACAGTGTGTCTGTCTACCTCCTTTGGGGTCAGAGGGGAAATGAAGCAGGGCTTATACAGCTGCCAGTTCCAAGCACAGACACGAGAGAGACTTAATGCCTGAGTTTGCTAGCAGGATATTTTTGTGTGAATGTATGTGTGTGTGTGCAGGGACTTCTCATGGAGGGCTTAACTGTGGACTCTGGGGTAGGGGAATAATGTGCTGCATACACCAATCTGTGCACCCAGTTGCCTTCTCCCTGTCATCACCGGGGCCGGGTTGCCGCTGGCCCGCATTTTTTCTAAGTCAGAGCTGGCTGGCGAATCGGGCGGTTAAGAGCTTTTGGCTCACCCCGGCGCTGGGCTGCACCACTGCAGCGTTTGAAGGTGCTGTGTGACTGAGGAATGCAGTGCTGTTCCAGGGGCCTCTGAAAAGGGAGGAGGATTTTTGAGGCGGCAGGATTGACCTTTGGACAGTTAAGTCAGGAAGTTATGACTCAATTTTCACGAAGCGACTGAGATGGAGAAGCCAGTGAGCTGGAAAGAGGAACTGGGGAACAAAGAAATGTCAGTCATACAGAGAAACATACAGCAGCACGTTGGCTAACATTCTCTAAACGTTCCTTTTTAAGCACTTTTAATGACTTACTGGAAACATCACAAAAACTAAAAGCTAAAATTGTTAGCTGGGAAGATATAGAGGCAAAGAACGATAAGAAAGAGGAACAATAAAGAGCATTTAAAGATTAGTGTGTGTTCAGAAGTCTAGCAGATTTATCTGGGAATAATTTTCATTTAGTTGTTTTTTAGTTACTAATGCCGTGCCAGAATATGCAGCCACACGTCATATTTTGAAATGCATTTTCTTTCATTGTTTCTTTCTACTTCCATTCAGAAGATGTTTATTGCTAAGAAAGAACCGATTTCAGATAACATGCTTTTAGCATAGCGGCGGCACTGTTTGGCGAACTTTCCCCCCATAACCTCTATTCTGTGAAAAGTGAAAAAGGCACCAGCAAACACAACTGTAATATTCAGGATGTTACCCCTTGAGCCCATAATGGTGGATAGAGCCTGTGCTCCAAGGAAGAGGAAAAGTGTGTGTGGGGAGACTTCAGACTCTTTGTTTTCAAAGCTCTGTCTCAGCCTTCACCTTTCCCATCCGTTCGTTCTTCCTCTTATACATATTGCTTTGCGTGCATTCAGACACGCACACCGAGGTCTCGGCTGTATACGCTCCTATTTAAACACGTCTGTGCACGTATACATTTATGTGAACACAATTGTCCTGGAGTGACTCTGTCTGTGGCCCCTTTGGTGAATCTGAGCATTAAAGCTGCAATTTGTGACATTTGCCTCTTTGCTGCCATCTCTGTTTGTAACATAATACTGCAGGTTACCTTATATACTTTTACTTACGCATGTTAATGAGTAACATTTTCTAGGAAATTGGACCCTATAGCTTGAACTATAAATCATTTTTATAAACTTGTTGTAAATCAGGGCAAGGTTAAAAGACCATTTTTATTGATTTGCCATGTTCATGATAACAACTTTAACTGCTAATTTACAACACAAAAATGTATAAGTTGCAGTTATTTAAGTAATGAAACTGCCACCCTTAAACCTCAAAATAGCGCTTCATTTTGGTTTGAATTCCTGGTTTATTTCGGTGAGTTCTTTCTTCCCCAGTTTGGAGTGCATGTGCCAGTTTTTACTTTGAAGGCATGGCCTTGCAATCCCTCTGCGGTGCTGTTCAAACATAGTTCACAGGCTCGAGGCTGCAGCCCATTTCGGGCCGTGCTGAAATTGAGGATGTGTGGACACAGTGAGCTCCATTATGCGCCCTGCAAATTTTCACACCAAATGAATCACCTGCTTTTAGTTGATGCTGTGGCTTATTATGACATCAAAGGACACGATTATTAAAAGAGGCTCAGACCATCATCAGAGCGACCGCAGAAATGCAGATCGGTCAACAGTTACTCTGTGTCTGTGTGCACATGGTTCGAGAGCCCGCCCTCACTCTCAGTACATGGGAGAGTGTGAGTCAGACATGTAAAAGATTAACTACAAGGGCTCTGAAATGTGTTAGAATGCATCATTTCTGTTTGGGTATTTGTAATGTTATTTACCTCAGAATGTATAGAGGGTCAATGATCAGAAGTTATGATTTAAAGGCACAAAAATATTCTATTACTTACTCACTCATGTCTTTTAAAACCTGTTTGACTTTTCATTTTTTGGAACACAGGAAAAGATATTCTGAGAAATGTGTTTTTGTGTTCATACAGTGGAAGTCAATGGTTTGCCACAAATGTACCAACATTCTTCAAAATATCTTCTTTTGTGTTCAGAAGCAGGAAAGTCATACAAATTAGGAATGACATGAGGATGAGTAAATGATGGAATGAAATTTGGGAATTATGTGAATTATCCCTTTATTTTATAAGCATTTTTGTTTATGTTACACTAACTGTTACACTAAACAAATGCTGTGTGACATGGGGTAAAAATCACAGCCCATATCCTGGTAATAAGTGTCAGTCTGAGCGACGACCACAGTAAAAAAGCCTGTTGATTTAGGCTGGACTAAACTGAGAAAGCCTCTTTGTGTTACGTTTCGGATCCGGCCTGAGGTTTGTGTGCCTGTCTGGTCCACCGTTGATCTGATGTGGTGGAGGAAAGAGAGCAAACTGGCTCTCCAGTCTCTGCCACAGCTGAAACCTTTAAGCTAATTGACCACCCATAGCATTCCCGCACTTGGAGGCCAGTTTGGGGGAGTTGACTCTCTGGCTCTCTGGCTGTCGCTCTGTGGAGGTCCGGTGTGATTAATCACACATTCATCCAGTCACTTTTCTCTTACCTGTCCGCTTGTTTACACGATTTAGACCAGTTCACCTTTGTGTTAAGCAGCTTGGTAATGTCAGAGCTGTGTGGCACATGAATCTCAACATGTCTTCATTTGTCATTGTTTTTTCCTGCTCTGCTCTCAGTGTAATAATACACCAAAAGCCTGTTCCCTTATTTATGTGAATGCCTTTTAAATCCTGATAGCATTCTACATGGCTGAACGATGCGCTGAAAGATTTCTGGAGGTAAATTTTAAGTCTGTTCATTCTCTTTCACTTAAAAGTCAACAGAGGAAAGGATGAATTAAGGAGCTATTAAATGCATTTCTGCTCTGGCGTAGAGTTGGAGAGCTTATTGGAAATATGTCCAATGGCAGGCGAAGGTTAGAAGTCTTTGTTTTGTAGGCTTTTATTAGAGGAAAGAAGTCATATTTTTAATGTGAGTGTTTTATACCTTTATGCTGTTTTTGTGGAACATTAAAGAAATATTTTTGTAGTTCTTTTCCATACCGCAACAATTCACAGTGACATGCAATTCATTTAGATTATTGGAGTTTATTTGGTCCATTAACATTGTAAGGGCATCATAAAAGTAGTTATTTTGATGTAAGCTACTGTGATGATGTAAGACTGTTCCTTTAAAAGCCATTCTTTATTTTCTGATAATCTCCTTTGTGATACTAAAGCGATAACAAAGGGTAACACTTTCAATTAATAATCTATTATTAGTGATGTTTTTTAGACATTGTATTAACGTTTTTGCTTGGTCATTAGAACATTAGAAGATGTTCAATCTTTTAAAAATTGTGTAATGTTTTTAACACAACTTAAGAATACTTAAGAATGATGTTTAACTTAAGATTAACTTAAGAATAATGTTTTTGATATGTGATATGTAATGTTGAAATAGTGCTTTTATTGCCAGAACTTTTTGGATCACAGTGAGTTAACATTTAAAGAATATTAGCCAATGTTGTGAAAATGTTCTGTGTTAGCTGGACACTCGTTATTTGAAATGTAGCTACATCAGCTGCTTTACTTTCTGGGGAAATGTGTGAACACAGTGACAAAACCTTTTATTTACAAACACTTCCACCTTGAGTTCTATGATCTGCAGTCCGAGTGCAACCCCAACAAACCTGCAGTTTGGTGCAGGTGTTAAAAACTGGGCACTGCGGGTCTGAACGATGTGTCACAGGCAGCCCTGAGCTTTAGAATCGTCACACAACTTCTGATATTCCGAATGTGCAAACTGTGAAATTCCAGGCGTGTGAAATTCAGCCGTGACAAATGATCGGCAGGGAGATTCCACTGTGTCCTCTGCTCTTACAGCAGGGCGGAGCCATTTCACTGCGAGTCCGTTTGGGTTCTGAGTGGATTTTCTGATCTGTATCCAGTCTGTATTCTTCCATTATCATTAATCTTTAAGGATTGGGGTGCTGAGATTTTCAGCAAGCCCAGCACAGAACTAAGTCTGTACAACTTTTAAAGCGGTAGAGACTGTTTGTCAAGTTGTTATTGCAACATATAGTTGGTTATACATACAGTTGGTTCTTTCAGTCTAAGAAAAAAGACTTTATATAAATTAAAAATGATAACTTTCTATTGGGATGTTTTTCCAATAGAAAGTTTTTCTCAATGATTTGAGAATTTAATATACCATATTTGTTCTTTGCCATCTGTCGTCACTTTTGTAATGCTTGTATTTTATAACTCAAGGGCTAAAGTTATGCACGCAATGCATTAATGTCAACGTATATACGCTCTATACGTATACAAGCAGTCAACGCTCCAGGGTGTGAAACCTGCAAAATGTCCATTTCAAAAGTCTATTAAATAAACTCCACAAAGCTCTTTAGCTGATGTCATTTCCTGCCATTACCCTGCCTGGTCTCAGGCCACATAATAGCACTTTTCTAAGCCATGCTTAAGTCAAATGAGATCTCCAAGTGATTGAGTCGTTTACAGCTCATTTCCAAACTTCCATTCGCTCATGAGGCTTTTGCCAGTTTTACCCACAAACCCCACCAATGGGTTAGACATGGGTTTCTCTCTGTTGCTTTTCATTTAACTTCAACAAAACTGGACACATGACATTGTCTCCATCAAGATGTTCTCATGATGATGTCACAAGGTTATGATGCAAGTCCGATCTTACTTTTTCTATGCCTTTTTCTTTACAGATCTCATAATCAGCCAATGATCTGTGCCCGAAACAGACGGCTGCAGATTTCACAAGAATGCTTTCAAGATCTTAACAACTCTCCTGTATGTGTTTGAGGAATTGTTATCAGACTGAATGTCTTGGAGTGTGACTTCATGTTCTGGCAGGTCTGAATGCATGCAAATTTCTGGGAGAAAAACCCTCATTGCATGAAGCGCTGCGGAGCGCGTGAGGTAGAATATGGTACAGAACATTCTTCTGCTGCGACATTGTTGTTTCAAGGTCTCAGACTATCTTTTGTCACTTCCTGAACATTGTGATTATGTCATTTTCCATTAGATGTGATTTTTATTGTAGAATGGATGAAGAGCAACATCTAAAAGGCTCAGCATGGCAAACTCAGGAGACATCTCATGGACGTCATAGCTAAGGTTCTTGTAGACAGTCCGCTTATAGGAATAACAAAGATAATTAAAGGACTCTGTCCTCTGTAACTTTCACCTCTCTACCGCCATCTCTGTTCGTACTTTTCATTACATATGTTAAAGTCAAATGTAGCTAAACTAGCATTTACCTGGAAAATATCTCAAAGTACAAATTATTATTATAAACTTACTGTTAAGAATTGGAGTAAGGAGACAGTTTTGAACACTAATCTGTCATGTACTTGCTTAGTAACTGTTAAATTCTTAAATTGTTAATTTTAGATTGTGGTTTGGTGTTTAAACAAAAATGGTACAGATATAAAGTGAGGAAAACTCTTAAGTTGATTCTAGGCCTCTAGTAAGAAGTGTTGCGGAGGGGCCACGGGTTTGTTGCTAGGCAACGTGGGGCACACAGGTTCAGTTTTGGGAGAGCTGTCTGCTCAGTGTTGCGGGTCTTGACGAGAACGAACATGCTGGCCCGGGACTGCCACTGTGGCCACCTGCTCACAGCAATCATCACCAGTGTTCAGGCCAGCCACCGATACAGCATGCAGACCTAATTAAAAGCCCTTCCATGTCCCCTTTCCAGCCAGCCATCACTAACACTTTTGCCAGGATGACAGGGCAGCCGCTTTCCCCTTGAGTACAGCTCTAATTACCGCCAGTGCTTGTGGAAAGGCCGGGCGGTACAGAGCTTCAAACAGGCCCGGGGCCCCGGACAGGTAATCAGCTTAAATACAAGTTTATTTCCTGTTCTCTGCGTCCTGCCGAGTCAAGCAGAGAGTGCATTCTTTTATCTGTTTATCTTGCATCGTGTCTTTTAGACACTGTCACCTTGTCTTAAGTGCCGGATCTTGGGTTACTGTCTCCTCCAATCAGATGCTTTCAAATAAAGGCTTGTGATTGGTTTTGACTTTATTTAGACAGAGTCTGGTTTGCTGTTTTTAATTCTATGTTTTCGTGTTCTGTACTAACAGATCAAGCCACTGAAGTGAATCCCACATGAATGTGCACCCAAAATACATGCAAACAAACTACTGCTGGGTAACGCAGGTGAAGGGCAGCCAAAAATATCAGTGAAACCTTTAGAAATGTTTGCGTTTGTCTTGTGCCCCAACCCCAATTTTGACAAAAACTAGCCAGTAAATGGTAATCTACTGTAACTAGCGCTTGGTTACCCAATAGCCTTTGCAATAGGGCAGGTACTGTAAGCATTACAACTGCTAACTAAAATTCATGGGCCAAGCTAATAAGCTAAATTATGTGTTCCTAGCATTTCCTTTCACAAAAACTCAGGAAAATGGGAATTATTTGATTGTTTTCTTTGCCGTAACCCTGGTGATAAATGGTTTCAGTTTGACTGTAATGGTAGAAAGAAGCTGTAAATGACATTGTGCAGTGAGTTCATTATGGTGTCGCATTAAGCTGATAATAAGTCCTGTCCAGCAGCAAATTCTGGATAGAGGAGAATTTCTTCTGTATGCTGGGTTGTTGTTGTTGGAAACTATGGATGACTGTCATGTGAAATATCCTTTTGCCTCATGCAACGAGGTAAAAAGAGGTAAAACTTTAGACTTGTGCTTCAGGGTTTGGACTGGAGCTCAAATTCAGGTCCACAGGCATTTTTGGGGCGCTGGGGATACGTACTGTTCATAAATTGGGAATTTTTTTTTGGATAAGACGTGTTCCACGATTCCACAGGTTTGGAATTGGAGTGTCTCAAATAATGTTGAGCTGCAACAGTTATCAGGCCAGCTGCCTTCACTGGGTTTCACTGGGTTTGATGTGATGTGGTGTAAAAAAGACCTGGACTGATGAGCACAAAGTTGAAGGTTTAAACCCCACAAGTTGGGGTTTATTCATAAGTGAAATTATTCAACTATCATATTTGTTTTAGACAGAAATGTCCAATTTGCTGTAGTCGCTTTAAATAATGATGATTATTTAATAATCTGATTGAAATAATAAAAGTTCATTTATGTAGGAGTTATAGTCAAGCGTATCTTATACTGCATCTTGTTTTATTACTGCCGGCAGATGGCGCTGTTCGTCAAAAGGGACCCAACTGTATTTCTTCCATTAAGCGTGATGGAATGTGTTTTCATTTCAGAGTATTTAGCAAAACAAAAGATGCTTATTATATTATTAGTAATGTTTGGTATTGAATAGGTTGAATATGTTATTTATATTAAAATGTGTGTGTGTGTGTACAGTGACAACAGGAGCACCGAGTTCAGAAGAGACAGGAGAACAACATCATGCACTGAACCCATCAGAACCAGAACATCTTCACAGTTAAGGTTAGTTCTTATAGATGCTTATAGATGTATAAATACAGTAATTTCCTTGTGTGGCTTTTTTTGGAGTGGAGCTGTTTTAATTTTTTTCCTGTAGGACTGTGACTGGATGCTGCCACATCTGAAGTGACCTCATATGTGAAGGATGTTCTCTGAAGCTTACATTTCTGTCTCTAGTTGTCTCCAGTTGCAAACATTTACGTCTAACAATGTAGTTCATGTTAATGTCATGTACCTTGCCACCATTTTGCAGTCTATAGCCTATCAGAGCAGCTGGAAGGCAATGCAGGAAGTCTAAAACGAGGGGCTTCGTCTCTGGGGTCTCGCATTCTCTCTTTCTCTGTCTCGGTCACTGCCTCACACTGGCCCTTAGTTTCCCTCTGTCTCTCGCTCCATGGGGCCACACTTGCTCAGGATGAAATTTCAGCAGGGTATGAGGGAATAGTTCACAGAGTTTAGCACCTTTTTTAACATAGACGAAAGAAATGACTTCTCTTAATGCTCTAATTGGTGGTCTGATGATCGGGTGTCATGGCCTTCAGGCTTGAAGCACCTTGTTGTTTTTCTCAGGCCTCACTGAAAGAGTCTTTCTGTACCGCTCAACATCCTGAGTTTTGCTTTTCGTTTTCGTGGACAAAGAAAATATGCAATGAGTGAAGAATTAGAAAGATTAGAAAGCTGTTCTCTCTGTTGTAATGCAGTTGGAGTGTGCAGCAAGGGAGCGTGTGTGTGTGTGTGTGTGCAGACATACGTATTAGGACTGTGTAAAAATATGCTGGAAATTATAGGAGCCTTGAATTTTTATTGTGGCCTGTCAAATATAACTCTCACTTATGTGCTGTTTCCTAAAAATCTGTGATTTTGTGATCAGAGCAGGGAAGGTTGAGTTGAGTGGTTGCATTGAGTAAAATGGACTGGTTTACTTGAGTTCCCAGCATGCTTTGGGGCTGGAATAAACTTATGGTTAATGTATTTCTAGTTCTGTACTTTAATGATTGGTCCTAGGTATAAACCAGCGTTTCTTAACTTGCAGTAACCTCCAGTAAGGGGCCTCAATAATCTTCTGAGGGGGACCCATTATTATTTAAAAATTAGACACAGCAAGCATTAAGTTTATTTAACAACTAAAAATCTTGCTATTTCTTAGCGCTAGGTTACTTTATTGCAAATATGCATATTGAATCGTTCTAGCTATGCCAAATTCTAAGAATGTTTCACAGTACACACCACAGATCTCATCTGTTTCCCTAGTTCTGCTGTTTCTGCACTCTCAGGACCTCAGCCAAACTCAAATGCTCAGCTGATCCCCGACCAGTTTAATATCAGCGAGGAGCTCCTGCGCCTCATGCTTATTTATGCCTCTGGGCCGTGGAGCAGGGCTTCAAAGCTGGAGTCTGTTATCTCCTGGGCATCTCCCAGGAAGAACATTGTCACTGTGTGGTCAAGATAAGCTGCTTTTGAGGGATAATATGCAGATAAATGCCAGCGTGGTTGTGTTTGGATAGTTTAACCAGGGATACATGAAGAAAACCCCCGTCATGTCCGCCAAACACTTTCTCACGCTCCTGCGGTATTGGCCAATGGCTTCACTGTCCCTACTTGAAACCGTGTTATTGGTTGTACTGTTACCATAACAGACCCCTAATGTGACCCCCGCTTGCTTGCTTGCTTTTGATGTGAACATAATGTGTTTTCCTGGGGGCTTTGTGCCAGCTATGGTTTAGAGAGACATGAGTTTTTGATTTTTAAAGGGATCTGTGGCATTTATTTTTTTAGGGATGGTTGTAACTAAGTATCAGCGCTGCCTGGGTCTTGGCCCCGCCCCTAACATAATGTCCAGCCATCAACACAACATTCTCACGTAAACACAAACACACACATCATGCAATTGTTGAGTCGCACAAAGTCTGTCTTACATTCAGTTTATATTCTGACCTAATCCAGCTTTAAACAAAAATATTTTTTCTGTGTTACTGTCTCTGTTAATCATCTCTATGAAAATAATGCCTGAGGACTGCGCAAAATTAGGGAAAAGTTTATTTTGTCTAGATTTTCTGTTTTATTTTGATATTAAGTTTCTGAAATTTTCCCCCTGGCAAAGTTCCCTGCATTTGTCCACCAATATACAAATATTTGCATTAAGGATAAATTACATTTTTGCAGAAAGTATGAGGAAGACTTTCATCTGTTTCAAGAACATTTGTCTCCAGTATAAACGTTTTTCTTTATCGAAGAACATATTGAAATGGCTGTATTTGTTTTATATCTATGACACAGTACTGTGGTTTAGTGTACAGTTAATTGCTTTCTGTATTATTGTATAGTAAATACGACCTCAGCCATACCAGTTAACAGGAAACATTCTCAGAACAATGCCTAATATTCTCTAAAAGTTCTCTGAAAGTTGTCAAAAAGACTTTTTTTACAGTAATGTTAGTAGAATGTTTAACACTGTGTATCATATATTAAGTTGCTGGTGGAATGCTTGAAATAGTTTAAATAAGATTGTATAACCAACCAATAATGTTAATGCAACGTCTCAAAAGGAATGTTTTGAAAGTCCCTAGAACATTCAAGCCAACATTATTTTTGTTACTTTTTGAAATGTTAGGGAAATGTTCTTACAGTATGTGT
>JBAJNP010004454.1:0-33552 GCA_036877545.1 Yasuhikotakia modesta | reverse complement strand
GACAAGATTACATTTTTTGGTAAACTCTCTCTTTAAGAGGTTCAGTGAGACTCGACCAGATTAAATAACTCAATGACATACTTTACATCCAACCCATTACTTTGCTTGCAAATATTCAGTGAGTGGATGGCAAGGAAAGTAAAGTGAATGAATAAGACAAGCTTTTAAAGGTTAAGATGGCATATCGCTCTGTTCAACTACTCAATCATTTCAAGTCAATACTTTTCAATTAGTCTAAACAGTTTAATGGAACAGTGGTTCACTTATTACCAATTAACGCTGATGTACTGTCTTGCCATCTTACGATATATCAGAGCGGTTGTATTTAAATGGCCTGCTTAATTGATAGGACTCTTCAATAGTTTATTACAATTCTGGGCTGCGTTTGAAGCTTGGATGACTCCAGATGGCTTGTGTGGCGGTCTCTTAAATTACAGTAATAATTGATGAAACCATGCACTAACTGAAATGCATTATAACTTCATGAGTGAAGAACAGCTTACACATGGTTAAATGTAAGTGCTCTGATGTCAACGGTTCAAAGATGGTTCAATCTCAAGAGATTGAATGGAAAAAAAAAAAAAAAAAAAAATCGACTGTATGAATGTATCTGGGATTTAACCAGTTTTAAGAAGTTACCAGAGAACTCTGGTAGCTGGTTGTGTCAGGTACAGGAGACACACACAACTGTTCAGTATAAAAACCACCGGTTTAAAGGACTAGTTATAGTTGCTAGAGTAAAACCTTTATAGAAGAAAGTCACACTGCTGTGGAGCCACATTATCTAAACCTCTAACTAACCCTCATGTTATTCCAAACCTGTGTGGATTTAAAAATGACAAACTGAACTATAGATGTCTTGGAGTATAACACATAAATTGTATGGACTACTTTTAAGGTGTGGTTTTTCCATTTTCAGTCTGCCCTCGTTCTTTTTTCATGCCTGTTCTTTTGTGTGCGATTGACAAAAGAAAACCACACGGGTTTGGAAATGATTAAGTGTCAAAATGCAGATATCTGGTCGAATTCACCTCTTTGCAGAACTTCTCACTGGAGAAATGTCACTGGATACGTCCCTTTCATTTCTGCAATACAGTCATCAGTCATATTTGCACCTCTGTTTCATTCACTGACAAGCTTTGACAAAAGGAGTTTTGGCCTATAGCCACCAACTGATGATAAATTACTCAGAACACTGACATACAGGGAAAGAGTTTGGTAACGGATTAAATATTTAACTTTAAAGGTATATAAATAAACTATATTCATCATCCTGCTGCTTAGATAAGCTGGTGTTTCTCATAATTTAACATTCTGAACTGAAGGACTATCCATCTATAGCTACAGGTATACCTATATGTATATATCTAAATCTATATCTATCTATATCTATATTCACCCATGGGGCATGTAATCTATCAACATTTATCATGACGCAAAATCAATACAATGATTTAAAGCCATACAAGTTGGATTTGTGAGTTTGTTTGTGGTGCTCTGCAATGAACAATGTATAAGAATGTTCCACTAGCAGCGGCTGTAAATACTTCACTTACATAAGAGCGTCCTCACCAGATGATGAACCTCAAAAACACTGAAGTATTACATTAACTGTATTTAACTGTATCATGAATTACAGAGTCGAAAAATAACATAGACATGAACTTTGCTTTTCTAACATCCATAAATCAAATTTTAAATTATAAATTATCTGCAGAGTGACAAATGTAAACATTTGTCTTTAAACACTGTAAACAGTCTTATTTAGCATTTGTATGTATACGCACAAATACACACATGTATACATACAGTATGTATATGTATATATGTATGTACACATATTGGCAAATGCAACTTCTTTTGATGAGTATAATAACATCTTTCCATTTTATAGAGAATCAATGTAACAGTGAATAAAACCAGATGATGACTGTTCTTGACTAGCTTTATTGTATAATACCACCAAAATGGCGTATTTGCATAAAAGAACCAAGGACTTGTTTAGCACTTGACAAACTAATAATGTATTGATGCGCTGCCAATTGTTGGCAAACAATAACAGCGGATGCTAAGCGCGTTAGCTTTTGACGGTTAAAACATTCAGATGTATTGTGAAGCATACTATTTACTGCCAATCACATAATTACCCTAATTGCTTTCCTGATGGCTGCACTGGTTGTTTGTGAGGGTCCGAAAGCACTGCATGCTTCAATGACCACATTAGACATTCAAGAGACAGACAGTGCTCTGTTGCCCATAACGTTCTCATTTAGTATACTCACTAACGTTTGTAATTGGCATATTCGCAGAGCTATCCCATCAAAACAGCCGTGCCCTTCAGCCCAACCCGGAGTAGCACTTAACTTTTGCAAATGCAACGTCGCTGCACATCACTTCCGCTTGTTCTGCATGCATCCGTGAGATTCACTGGACATGTGTTCAACCGTGTCAGTGATCTGCCTTTAACCTCAGCTTGCAAGAAACAATGGAAGTGGCAGCCGATGTTCAAAGTCAAGACAGTTTTCCTTAACACACCTAAAAACAAACTTGTAGCTTTTTATTCATCAAAATTTTAGCAACGATGGCAGACATGTCTTGCCGATATGGCAAGTTTGTACGAGCAAGGTTTGGACGTTGTGTCTGAGTATATGCCCAAAAGTATACCGACCACAGTTCTGATGGTCTGTCAGAGTCCATATTTCATAATTCAAAACCTGGAGCGTAAGTGCCAGGACCGGCCGCTCTGTTAGCAGAACATTACCGCTGAGATCTTTGCTAGCGAGTGCGGAGGATGTGGGTGGGTTTGAGTTTGACTGCGTGGATGGGTGTGGGGTCAACAGTTACGGTACTCTCAAAATAAACACCTCACCAGGACCAACCTTCCCAAACTGTTTTTCACCGCTACCTTCTCTGACACCATTTCTAAGTTTACAACATCATGACAAATGCAAAGCTATACATCAATTCAAATAAGGTCACGGTATCATAAGTCCACAGGCAGGCATGTGTGCATTGAGACACATTCAAGTTTGGGGGCAAGTTTTGGATTATTTAAGCTTGCAAAACAATAACCTCCTAGGCAGGAAAGACTATTTCAGGCCTGGTCCTGTAAGCAAGAGGAAAACATCAAAAATGTGTTTGGACAACGTGACTGCACCCAAATCTGCAAGTCCCTCGTTCCCGTTCGGCGGAACCAGCGAAGCAACGGCGCCCCCTGTCGCTTATTCCCGCAGTGGTTTCGCGCACATCTCCGAAGGTTCAACACCTGCAGCGTTTCCTTACCTTGCGTGTCACGAGCTGTCAGTGAGGGAAACTCGGCAAGGTTGAAATGTGTCATTTGCGGAACCGAGCGACGTCTTGTGAGTTTTATCCACGCAGATTTCCTGACATTGAAGACGCGTTGCCCGGCGCATTTTCAGAGTCTCTCCGAACCACCTTGACGGGATCTTAAGTGTTCGAGGTTCTGAAAGAAAGTGCACCACAATCCTCACATCAGGTGAAGACAAACGTGACAGGTTTTATTTTATTGCATCTACAACTTCTGCGTTCAGCTGGTCTGTGCCGCGCGCAAATCCTGCGTGGACGCGTAACCAAAACCCAAACATCTGAGAAGAAACCTGACAGACCGACTGACAACACGGGTGAATGACCGGCCTCGGTGAGCCCGGAGAGGACAGTAAGTGATAAGCAGGTAGGTGAGAGATCCGGGCGTGTTTAAACGACGCCCGGTGAGGTATTCCCCTCACGCGCGCGGGTCTGTCTCTATGTAGGGCGCTCGCGCGCGCAGCAGGTGTTGCGCATCAAGGCGCCTGAAATCATTCCTCCCGTCTCAAAAATAAGCTCATAAACCCGAATCTCCCGTGACTTACAGACTCAACCCTCATGTGGCGAGCAAATAACACCCGCTTTAAACGTTTCACTGAAAGAAAACGGGGAAGAACTCACCTGATATCCCGGCGGTACGTTTCCAAACGTGCAGTAAGGAGTCACGCCGTGTCCTCGCTCCTCATTGTGTAACCTTGCGCTCCTTCTTCAGAAACACATCCGTCAAGTTCGGCGCTCGTGTCGGCGTCATTCCGTCCGTGTCCTTGTGTTTTCCGCGACTATTCCTTACAGAGGGTCGCTGGAAAAGGAGAAAAACGTTCAATGGTCGAAATCCATTTGTATCTTGTATTTTTAGGTTGTATTTCTCCCCCTTTTGTATTGTTGTTTTTGGGTCTCGAGCGCTTTCCGCAGTGGAGCTGGTGGAGGAACAGGTCCTCTAACGGGGGTTCCGTCAATATCGCGTCCTTTTGGAGGAAAAAAGCCAGCAGTTCGCCGGTTAATACGTCGGTAACGGCGATGAGATGTATTTCGGGTTCCTCTGCGACACCGTCGACTGAACTCGAGACATCGGCGCCGTCAAAAGTGTGTCGAGCGCGTATCGCTCCTTAACATCTCAGCGCGCAATTTCAGGCTGTACTTGCCAATGCCTCCCACGCGCTCCCGCCACATACAACTCGAACCTGGTACCGCTGGCGCCCATCAAACGCGCACGTATGTTCAGAGGGAACCGGATGTAGTTATATGTCAGTGGTAAAGATCACGCTGGCAAAAAACATCTGGTGCATCTTGAGGCGCGTTCATATATCCACCCAACTTTACACAACACTGGTTTCACATGCACACTTCATGAATCTCTCTCTCTCTCTCTCTCTCTCTCTCTCAATCTCTCACACATTGCGTTGCACATGCAAACAGTCGCAAATGATGATGAGAACCATTAACAGTCTTTGCGCACGACGGGCGCGTCAAAACTGTGGAAAAATCTCAATCACACGACGCCTCGGTAAACGAGTCATTTTCCCTCTAGATGTTGCCAAACCGCGTCCCATCCACCGTCTCCTCCACGTGTTAAAGGGAGCAAAACAACTCAACGAACCGACTCCTGCCCGTCTCAATAAAACGGAGGGTTTGCTCGGTTTGCCCCAAAATTGGTGGTTCGTTGTGAGTCACGCTCCCGGCTGTGTAATTTCCCTGCAGGGATTCTGGGAGCGCCTACGGTCGTGCCCCGACCCTCGCAATTAAATCCAATGATTTTATGACTTTAACTGCTGTGATCATCCACTCAGTCAAAGGCTTTGACGCCAGTCTATTTAAAGTCATTCAAACTTCAGGTTATGAAAACATTAGATTACATGCAATTGATCTCCGTGCAAAGCCGAAGTAACGCATGCAGTAACAACAGAGATGTGTATAGATACATTTGCCTGAACGTCTGAGCCATTGCCAAATGTTAACCTCATTTTAACAGGGATTATATAATGTGGCAGCATTTTGCACAGCTTTGACACTCATTCACAATATTAACCAACCAGTCTGAAAATCGTCTCCATACATATCACCACAAAATGCAGTTTAGATGATACAACACTACAAACCTGTTAGCAATAAATCACTAACACAATATAACACGGCCTTCAGAAACACCTGTTCTGTTAGTTCAAGCATTAGAGACTTACATCCCTCACCACTGAGCTCAACACAAAGTCAATAAACTCCACTTTTACAACCTTTACGTTCCTTATGTTGTTCTGAAACTCTAAACAATGTGAATTACGTGAGACGTTTTGATTGATAAACTCAATTAGCAGGCTGGGAAAATGCTTTGTTCATTTGTTCTTTTCACAGTCTGGTGACAAATATTTTAAGACGGTTCCCTCTGTACGAGTCTGAACAGGGTCCATCGATAATCCATGTGTGTATTTAAGTTTGGGAATTTATGCCTATTATCTGCTTGCCTTAGCGAGAAGCTGAGATTTATGACTGAAGATAAGCTCTGATTTGTTTAGGCAAGAAGTGATTTCTTTTTTCATTATTTTTTTAAATTCAAAATGCACCTTCATGTTTAGTTCAAAGAACCTGTAATGTAATAACTCTGTGTGGCTGTTTTTCAGAACAGAAGAAAGTTCAACCCTTCATGCTTTCAACAAATACAGCTTATGATCTTGTGTTTCTTACAGGAATTTTTAAATAATGAAAAACTAAGTAATGTTTATAGTAATGAAGGTTGTCAACAGATTTATCATTAACATCTTACTTGAAGGATAAATTGTGTATTAAAGTACTGTGACAAGTCTATATTAGTAAGTGGGTGTATCGAGATATCATTAACCGTGCACAAAAGTTCTATGTTAAGTATTCTTATCCATTAAATATTGTAATTTTAGCATGTTTTGCTAACTTTGTGCATAAAAATCCAGCATTAAATATCAAGCAATCATCTGAACACAGAACAGATACTGTAAGTGTATTTGGAGGCCGTTTCTATTAACGACTCATTTTATTCAGCAATACGCGGTTAAACAGAAACATTTTTATGCTTATTTGTGGCTTACTGTGTGGGCATGAAAACACTATAGAAGCTCCAGAGTGTTTGTAACACACTTATTAATAAATTATGTTTTATTTATTATGTGAGTGAATCACTCAAAGACACACAACTGCTTATTTGCAGCGTATTAAATCAGGCCTTGCGCAAAGTTAAACTGGGTCAAATTAGGAGTTGTTTACTCATTACGAGAGCCCAGAACTAACTTGAAAGATAATCACAGGTAATTATCCAAAACGCCTATAATAAAACAATTTACTGAAAACAGCTACTACATTTCAAACTGATTGTCTTTTGAGGAAAGATACACAGATCATAACATCTTGGAAACAGACTGAGGGAGAAACTTTATTAAACACGAGCCATTTTCTTGGATTGTCTGGTTTTAACTTAGTCACAAGCATACAGAACATCCATACATGCTAAATCAAAAGCAGACAGAACAAACCAATTTACTGCAACAAACTGTAACACCGATAGCAAGAAAAATCTGCTGAACTGATTAAATGAAGGCCGAATTAAGAAATAAATGAGTAAAAGAAGAAATGGAAGAGAGGTTTCCATGAGTCTGTCATGAGCACAAAAAAGTGGGAAAAATCTGTCTCCATGGTAACCCAATTTTCAGTGTCACCACTTTTGTTACCAAACAGACCATGCTATATTACATAAAACACACATTTACACCCCCCTTCACACACAGACAAATGTGCTCTCACACACAGACACACACGCAAACATACATTAACTTAATATGAAAGCAGTGATTCACACCAACAACCGTATTTGCATTGATCGTTCTGGACAGACCGTGATGCATCGAACCGGAACACAATATTGCCGTCTAACTTAATTATTTTATATTAAAACTACTTCAAACTGTCCCATAAACATTTTGGGCCCAAAATAAGCACATAAAGAACAAAACGCAAAGCGATGCTAATGTGCCTAATTAGTAATAATTATCTTAATCTAAAATCTCCTTTTTTAGACATTGTCCACATCTATCTTGTGTGCACAACACACACAAACAAATGCATGCTTGATAAGACACACACGAGCCCTTATGTACATGCATGGCCTCACATGTTACCTACACACACACACACACACACACACACACACAGTGTATAAACTGAAAATCATAAACACATTACGCACTCAGACTAGGGTGGTACATTCTATTATAGATAATAATTTCTGGTGAATTATCTGTAGCCTTTTGCTTAAATTAAAATGTGAATTTTTCTGCTTTTGTTGAATATAATAATCCATTTACTAAACTATGTCCAATTCTATATGCAATGTCGGTTATTGTGTAGTTTGTCCAGAATTAATACCTATTTAATGTCTTTAATGTGCTCTTACACAGCTTTATGCACGCACACACACACAGGATTTATATATGTATACAGTGTGGTAATGATGTCGACTAATGGCTGCAATATTATTACAAGGAGGCTGCAGAACACAAACAAATCTATTACAATAACTATTCATATTTTACTCTGCGGTCATCTCAGGCCAGCACTAAAACTAACTCTAATAGAAAACTAGCATGTTTAAAATGACAAAATTATAGATGATTGTCAGAGTGTCTCTGTGTTCAAATTTCATCTTGTGGTAACTTTGTGTGACTGAATTTTTTAAGCAAAATGTTACAAAATTCTAACACAGAAAGAATAGTTATATATTTGTCTGTGACCCGTTCACATGTCCAAATCAGTTTGTCCCTTATTGTAGAACATCTTTGGTCTTTAAAATAATACTGTTCTACCAAAATGTGACGCTGGTCACCACACTTGTGGCATAATTTCCTTTATGAAGGTGGTAATTTACGTCAGACGAGCCAATTAATGAGATGAATGGAGAGAGAAGCGCAGAGCTACTCTGAATGTTAATGATCAAGGGCAAGCGAGAGGTTTATAACCACAAAAACTCCGGCACCGCGGCTAAAGCTCTGCAGGTGTCATCTGATTGGACAATGCTGTGCTCATATTTCTATACGAGAAACGTGAGAATATGATAGTGCCAAGACTGCAAGACCAGCATCTAAAGGGGACAATGAATTCAGCTGATGTCTGTAACCAAGACATCAGGCCGTCAATATCACACACTGAGAAAGAAAATACCTAAAATATAATAAGAAATGGGAATCAAACAAGATTGAGGCAGGATGCATTGATTTCAGACTCTACTATTGCTAAACTTAGCATAAAAACATGCACACTGTACTATTAACAGTAAACAAAACAAAAAACAAAAACAAAATTAGGCAAAAAAATAATCAATTCCTCATTTTGTTGGTATAGTCAGAGTTTTTATTGCAACCTATGCACAGTATATTATTTATTACTTAAATATACTACACTTAAATAAAAATAAATCATATCAGCAGTAACCAGCCATATTATATTATATAAGACTTAGCTAAACAGTTTGACATTAAACTATTAAACACGACCGTTTTGAATAGAAAATCTGACACTGATTATCTGTTGGAAGTGTTTCCTGAATACTGATCGTTTCTGAACACAGCGTTCAGTTTTGGCTTCCTGGCTAAAGATCTTGTAATCCGTGCACCTTGTCTGCACTATGTCATGTAGTATATGCCCACTGCTAAGACAATGACATGACAGATGACAAGGAAGATTATTGCGCAGTGTGAACAGTTCAGTGATTTCGGCAGCCTGACAGTCGTGTGGTGCCGCTACGGCCTTATCCGACCCACCTTGTAACATGTCAGACTGTGACACAGAATGAGAATCCATTAGCGGAGAATTTAATAAGCAAAATATCAAATCTGCGATACAATAATCAAACTAATAAAGCAGCCAGAGTCAAGAGCAGCAATCAGTTTGGGGGTCGACACACAAAGTCCAGCTACATAAACAACTCCAGCTAACCCTCCAACACCAATGCTATTAAAAAAGTTTCACTGCAATGTTTTAGATAACTGAGAAAACTTTATATATCATATATTTAAAAATATAGTTTAATACCTGAAACACAGTGACCTGCAGAGAGCAATCTATTAATTTCTAATGAATTTATTTCCATTTAATTTAAAAAGCAGTTTTACACAAAACATTTCTCTAAATATTTTCTCGTGTTCTACAGAAGAAGGAAGTCATAGAGGTTTGAAATGACAAAAGGTTGAGTAAATACTAAAAAAAGTATATATAAATGTGAACTTGGTGAACTGTCCCTTTAACACAATGACCCAATTTTATGTCAATTTCACATCCATTTTAAACATCCATTCATCAAAAGATGATTTTGCCCGCATAATTATTTTTCATATTTGTGGCATCAACAGCACTAGCAGCAGCTAGCTGAACAATCCTAACCTACTAATCCCTGATCTCAGCTTTTAACCAAACCAATCAAACATACAGGCGGAAAGAGAGTCAGAACTCTTCAAAACTGATGTTTAAAGCCATTTGTTCTGGTCTCCCACATACACAGACCTACACCTGCAGCACCCACACAAACCAGTGATTCACAAACGTTTGCCTTTTACAACCACACAAATCTTCACCATTTCAAACACTATTAAGTATAATGGCCAATTGCAAAACCAGTTTACTTAGAAGCTGCGGTAGGCGGTTTTTCCAGAAACCTTTTTGTTATGCTGGATTAAAAGTCTCTTCATATCATAAGAATCATGTAACTGTCTTATGTTGAATGCACAAGACCATAAAATGTCTTTCCAATGATTGCATTTAAATAACTGAATTCAAAGTGATTCTCACTATGAAGTTCACAATGTTTCTGATGAAAATCAGTTTGGTTTCCAAACAAAAGTCTTTATGTTCCAGCCACTGTTTGTTCCATCTAAACTTCTGAGCTCTTTAGTTACTGTTACCAATTGGTCATTGGAAGTCAATACAACACATTGTAGCACGACACAATACAAAGTCGCTTTGTTAAAGCGTAATCCCACTCTCTCCACGCGTGTAAATCACAGAGACGCTTGACGCTAACTTGAATGATTTACAACGCTGCAACCTTTGTGTCAATGCGCTTTAGCCATTAGCACACCGGATGTGCACAGAGACATTTGTAAACGTCAGCTGGCCAGTACGTTGAGGGAGGAGACGCATTGTACTGTCTGATAATGATTTATCACATAACGCAGAGATCTAATGGGGGGTTACGTGGTGGCCATGTGCGTGATCAGGTGTAACCAAGCCAACAGGGAACGTTCTCAGAAGTTCTCTGAAGGTTATCAAAAACGTTGCTGCATTAATGTTAGTAGAAAGTTTTTAATGAATATGTGTGAAAAAACATCCTTTAGTTGACAGTGGAACATTTAAAAGTTACTGTTTCAATTACGTCCCTACAAACAAGCAATAATGTTAATACAACATTAAAAAAACATTTCTAGGATGCTTTTGTTTCTTAATGGAAACATTTCCACAAGCTAAAAGCCTTTAGCTGAGAACCGCTAGTTTGGGCCTGCATGCCTCACCAGGCTGAGACGCTCACTGTAGCGAGCATGTGGTACAGTTTCTCTACTGACAGTTTTTCTGGGAGCCAGTATGTGGAACGTGCGTGGGCCCAACACATACCCATGATGCAACACACACATGGTGTTCTGGATACTCCACAGCTCCATCAACAGCCAGAAACAACACACACACACACAGGCCATTATCCCACCGTTTCACTTCACATTTGTTCATACATGAGCGTCCCTGTGTGTCTGAGGAAGGGTGTCATATAATGAGATCACTTCCTCTGTGCCCTTTTATCTTCATTATGCTTGTCACTTTTCCACATATGCTTGCGTATATATATCTACAGTAAGAGTCTACAGTCTTTTAATCAGTAATAAACAGTGTTAGCATAATTTGGGTGAACTCACAGTTGAATATGAATTTCAGAAATTCTTTAGTTCTTGACAAGCTTCTCTTTAATGGCAGCAATCGCTGGATCTGGCATCAAAGTTTGTGCAGAACCTGATGGTCCATGTTATCCCAGCAGGATCTGAGAACGATCCAGTGAACGTCTGAGTGAGCTTCAGCGGTTCTGACATTTGGTACAAAGGATTTAATGTGGTCAGTGTCACTTCAAGCTCACGCTTGATTAGCGTCTGAGAAGCGGTGCACATTATTACATGTTTTTTCTTTATTTTACATCATAACTTTTCTCTGTGTTAAATATTTAAAGTCCTAACATTTTCTGTCTTTTCCAGCTTGGTTTAATAAAAAAAAAACTAATAAAATCTCAAACTGTGTTTGTATGCTGTGTGTGTGTGTGTTTTATCCAGCAGAGTTCTGCTTTTGTGTGTTGGTATACTTTTCTAACCTACTTTGGAAATGAGTCAAAGTTTTTTTCCTCAAAGTGTTCAGCATGGCCCTCTCCAGCTCAGATGCGTACAGGGTTCACAAGCGTTGCGTTACACATCTAATACTGGTTTGCAAAAACATTCCACACCAAAATATAATATAATAGTCTTAAAATCTAATTACACACACAATGACCCCACAGAGGCATAATGATAATACTGCCTGTAAAGTCATATCTTCAGTGAAGTTTAGGAATTTATGGGAAAAAAAAATACACTTGAGCCTACAACTAAATTACAGGGTTTGGATAAATAAATAAAGTTCTTTGAAGCCCTGCGGTCTTAGTGTTTAACTAATGAAATAAAAATAAACCTGCTTTAAAATCTCACAGAACTACGCTTGCAAATGCGTTTCTTTTGGGTTGTTGTGGGTCACCTACAAACATCATAAATGGCATTTTTCAAAATATTATGAATTAATAACTATGGCAAAGACCTGCATTGACTTTTTTTTACACATGTCAATTGTCAGCAAAAAACCTTCGATATAAAAGCAAACTGTTAGACAGATGAAATCCAACAGCAGGTTAATATTGTTCAGTTCAATATATTCAATAATATATTTTAAAATTTTCAATAAAAAAATCAGCAATATCGATTTACATGATCTATATTCAGTTCATCAAAATGCACTGGAATATTTTTAAAAGATAAAGCTGTAGTTGAATTTTGCAGCACAGGTTTGTTGAGCTGCACGCGCTCAGACTGTAGAGTCATGACTCACGCAAGTCGTCACTTAAAGTGTGACTCAAGTCACAGCGAGTAAAATCTACGTTTGCAGACGTACTGCAGATATTTGCAGGTCTCATATTCTGTAATTAAAGTCTGAAGTCGTTTAATCAAAGCGACTCAAACCTGCAAAGTTCAAGCCAGCAAAATCTAACTAAACACGGCCCCAGTTACGTCCATTTGTTTTGATGAGCTTTCAAAGTATGTCTGTATTCTGGCAAAAAATGAACATTTTGGTACATGTTCTTGCAGTAATCAGCTAATTAGTGTTATCATGACCCCGTTTTTCATCCACACCGGGGGGATCTGTAAGTCACATGCTCACATAATGTGATTGGCTCAGAACTGGCTACAGAATTAGTGCCCGTGAGCAAAGATGGCAGATTTCAAATCACATTCCATTTGGATAAATGGGAATTCTAACAAATAGCTTTTCCAGGTATTACAGACTCCCATGTGTCAAAACACATTTCCTGCACTGCAGTCTCCAAGTTTACACTATTGTCACTTCCAATCACTGTCCGTCTGTCTCTCTCTCTCTCCATGAGAATGACTAATGACAGTATATCTGTATATACTGTGCTCTAAAAATCCATACCTGAGAACAAGCGTAAAGCCAGCGATGAGACAACATTGGCTAATATTTTAAAACGCAAATCTTGTCAATTTCAGACCCGATCAGGGCAACAAGACAAACGCCAGCGTGGATGAACAAACACGCTAGCAAGAACTAGCAGGAGAAGAACAAAATGGACCAAATAATGGAGATAACAGATGCACTGATGAGAAAAACAAACAAACAGAGAGTCATGTGTGCTTATGCCATCAGTGAGATCATAAACACCGAAGACAGTAGAAATATGACATATGATTACTGTAGTTTTCTCTCTCTCAACCGCAGACCCGTGAGCTGTCTGAGGCCCTTATGAAGCCGCAGCAGAACTGTTCTACTTGCACTTCTGAGACCCAGAAGAGAACCAGCATGAGTCACGGGTTTCCTACAGAATCTCTAATGGGTTTTTAGAATAGCAGTTTTTGATTTATGAGTGAATTAGTGGTTGAAGTTCACATTACTTGAAAAGACTATTTGTTTTGCAACATAAATTACACATAGTTACCCGATGCAGGTTCAGCCATATAATGTAAATAGTGGCACGACTGTAGAAACTTTTTCATGAATGAATGACCTGATCTTACAGCCAAGCAAATGCAGAAGAGTTACACGGACGGTCCAGCAGAGGGCAGCAGAATAAAGGGTTTTACTGTAAACTGGCATCTACTTATATTATACTTATATGAAGGCAGATCTGTTCCGAAGATTCGTCTGTGTTAAAGTTATATATATATATATATATATATACACAAGTGAAAGACTGACTTGATGTATACTGTATGTACAGTAGCATGTAGCTTTTGTTTTCTGTTAAATCTGTGTCTGGTAAAACAAGTCCTTCAGTCATTTGGCTAAAGGCCAGTCAGGATTCAGGTTTGAGAACTGATTCACTGTCAGCTACTGTTTGAAGACAAGCAAAATCATGCACACAAACATGTCCTGACACACAACCTTAAGTTACACAAACATGACCGTAAATTTATGTTGCAGTATTGTATTAAAACTATGGCTGCTTGCTGTTAAGGGTCATCAGACATAAACACGTCTGACTTTACATACAAACTCCCAACACAAACCATCACTGTTATCATAAGAGGAAACACTATATTTTAGCACCTGTGAGTTGTTTATGCACTAAACAGAATATTGTTTACTTTATCCTTCATAAATACTGCCAACAAACAGAGCGACAAACTCAAAGCCATTGCCAATATGTAGGTCAACAGTTTGAAACTAAACATGTCGCACAAATTCTACTGCTAGATTACTGTGTAAATGGGGCAACCTCTACCCTTTCTCTAATAAACTACATCCTGAACAGTAGAACAAACTGCTGGCATTGGGGAGGTAACACAAGAGTTTCTCCTGAGAATTACTAAGAACACTCATGACCGATTGCTCAGGATGTGAAAGTTCTACAGAAATGAAAGCAAGAACTTAGTTTCTGTATCTCAAAATTCTTTTAAACCGTGGATTTCTACGCAGACTACAGCGGATCACTTTCACTTTTTGCAAATGGTGTCCTGCAAAGTGTTTTCAATACAGCGTGTTTTTCAAGTTGTTTAAAGTAAACAAATACAGTCTTAATTTACTGCAATGCTCATGACATTAAGACAACAGGTTTTGTGTGTTTAGGTTTACAGAAATCACAGTCAAACAGTGGCCAATAAAGTGTTTTTCCTGAATGCACTGGCAGTAACTTTAGATACAAACATCTGGATAATGCTTAGGCTACAATAAACACAATTTACATTATGCATACATTGTCACATAAGATTACACACTGTTACCAATGCACATACTGTGGCCCGGAACACAAATTCTAATCAAACAAGTTGTTATAATAATACAAATACAATTATTAACATCATACTCATTCCACATCAGTCTCGCATATGTCAGTTGTACAAACACCCCTCACAGAAGTTGAAATTGGACGGCCTAGTGAAACTACAATCACAACTGTAACGCTCTGTAAGTAATAACAGAAATGGGAGTTTCACATGAGTGCAAACGTTGCTTCCTTTAGGATTCAAAGGCTGCATATCCGTCACTCTGTCTGTCATTCAGGTTGCTTTTCTTCCAAGTACAACAAACAAAAGAAAACAAAGCTCAACATTTCCAGTCAACACAATGGAACAGCTGTTGAGCATCTGACTGAGGCGTGTATAATGTTACAGATGAGCTCCTGAGGAGAGATTCTTCTTGAGCTGAAGGAATCTCGCCAATCCTCCAAGCTAACACACAACGTTCTCAAACGTTTTCTCAAAGTTGTTAAAAACATTTATGCAGTAACTTCAGATTGTTCTTTTCAACCTTATATATCATGTCTACACATTCTCAAGGCCAAGTAACAACGTTAATGCATTGCCTAAAAGCATAAAGCTTTTCTTACAACCTAAAATTGTTATCTGGGCTTTCTGATATTTACTGTGATAAAATCTCCTTCAGCTATTATAGTCCATACCAGCCTGTATATCAATAGATGGGTGTGAGGAAATGGTTGTCAATGGAGATTTAGGGCCTTATTCTGTGCTTAAGAATTTCAAACAATTTTTTTATGCAAGATATAATAAAATATTTGCACTTGCATGGCTCCCTAATTCAGTTCAAATGGATCATCATACAACCAGAAAAATTACAAGAGCATTAGAAAAATCAAACCTCACAAATCAGGGATCTGACCCTGAATGAACTCTGGTCACAGCTTTCTGATCTCACTTCAGCAACTTCTGCCCACATCAGGTTCAGATCATGCTGCTACTGAACACCTACATACAAACACTTCTGCTAAACTGTTCCCATCAGACGAACTTTCCAGTGATGCTGTTGAACTTTCTCAACTTTCAGTAACAGTTTCTTTGCAGCAGCTGCATGGTCGTTTGTCTGGTTTACCTTAATCCGGGATGCGAGGTGCAGAATAACGTTGTAATCCGAACCTCGCCGCGTCGCTCGTGTCGCGCAGGACGCGTTGTTATCGCGCGCGCTGAATTGTGGGATAGCTGCGTTTTATGCGTCCAGCGGCAACGCGTCGTAACGCGACGCGACGCCAAAGAACGGAACGCAGCTGTGTGCATAAACTGATGTTTATCCTCACTTCTTTTCACGATTAAATATAACATGGTATTAAAATTATACTTCAAATTAAATTTGTATTAAATTATAAAACTAAACGAATCCAAAATGTTGTTCATTAACATGATATTTGGACAGAAAACCTATAACTGTTGACATGCTTTTCTATACATATATGATGTTTTGCTTTTTTATGTCATTTATAATTATGTAACTTTCACTTGTTATTGTGAAGGTTGTGACTATGGTGTTGTATTGTATTATGTATTGCCTGTATTCAGGGGAATAAAGGTTTAAAACAGTCTGAAGACGTTTGAATATTAAATCAAAATATATAAGATGGGAATGTTATGGGAAATTGGCATGATAAATAAATAATACAACATTGTGTTGGTCGATTATTGTTCTTACAACTTACAAAACTAACATTATATTTAAAACAAAAGGCATGTGATGTGGGAGGGATAACAAATACACAACATTCATTGTTTTATCTTTTATTATGTTTCAAATATTTCCTCTAGGTGGGGATCTTTCCTTAAATCACATGAGAATCCTGGTTATCCTGGTTGGTTAAGATTACAAGCAACTCGTTAGTGGTTAAAAAAGTGAAAGGGAAACAAAAAAGACATTACAGTAAATTGTTGAACCAATACAGTAAATAATTAAACAAATCAAATAAATAATGTCAAAATGAAGAGAAACATCACGGTAGTTTAACAGCAAGCTAGTCAAATATTAACTAGTCTGAATGTGAAATGCTGGTGGATTTCTGCATAGCAGACAATACCATAAAATGCAAACTATATATTGCGTAGACTATATTCTGTATATATATGTACCAACATTAATATTAAACAGTTTTACATTTTGCGAGTTTGGCAAGTTGTTTTACATTTTTAAATTTTACATTTGTATACTGACATTGGAATTTTACATTCATATAAAGACATAAAATACTATTAACAGTAACAAATTTAAAAGCACTAATCCAGTACCGTTTACCTGCTCATTGTACCTGTTCTGTAGTGCATTTTAGTCCGAACCATACCTACATGTTATGTTTTCATTGGGCATGAATGCTATTTTAAATCCTATGAAATGATCACAAAAACTACTATCTCCAACAGCAAGAGATAAACAGTGATGATCTGTAACAAATTCTGTAACAAAACACATTCAGATACCAAAAGGGTACAACCACAGAAACTCTTTAAGCTGTTGGCTCAAAGGGAGGTGTTGAATTCTGTCTTTCCCACAACTCCTCACCACAGCTCTTCTCGCCAGTTCCTGTAGGCTCTGTGGTGCAGCTCCGCGATAAGGCTTACTCAGGCTCTTTTTTGGGGAAGCAATATAGTACGCTAAAAGTGCAAAAAGGCAAGGGAAAGTGTGTTTACTTCCTGCCAAATTGAATACCCCATCCCTAAGGAGCACTCGCACACTAGTCGGACCCTCGGCAGCCTGGTAGCTCAGGGTAAAGAAAACATTAGTCTGCATACTGTCTCGGATTAGGAAAGTCCCAAGAGGAAGTTTGGCCAGTTGTGCATGAGCCTCATCCACATCCAGGGGCCCCCAGTAGAATCCACTTTGGTTCAGGTATTGCATTGCCTGGGTGATGAGATCACAGTCCTGCCGGCGCCGAAAGGGCCGTAGGTGCGTGGGTACGCCGGCACAGGGCACTGGGAGCTCAGCGGTCTTCGGTGGGCCTTGTGGCGCAGCTGTAAGGTCTGTGTCATTGTGTTGGACCATTCTGGATTGACTCCCACTCATAACATTCCTCCATTGTCTCACAGCATAAACAATAGATTCAGTGCAGCCTGAGAGAGAAACATATGATGTGGTTAGACTGCTGCCTGAGGGCACCTCAGTCTGTGATACTGCAAAATCACTTTTTATTGTAGTTTGTGTTTAAACTTGTTAGGTCCCAGCATATTTGGTCATGGCAATCTATTGCAAATGTCCCTGCAATAGAAATAACTAACTAATAAAAAGTAAAAAGTTAATGAATAATTTTAATGTTTTTTGTTTAGTTTGTCTTTTTAGTCGCCCTTATGCATTTACACACATAAAGTAAGGATGGCCAACGAGTCACAGATGTTGTTTTTTTATAATAAGACAAAGATGCATAACTTGTAAAGCAATCTAAGAGCTCTTTTGCTTCTCTCTTCAGTCATTATTTAAGGTTGTTAAACTCAGGCCTGACAAAGCTTTTGTAACACGAGCTGTTTAATTCAGACTGATCCGGTAACTTCACCAGCGCTGTTTTCAGCGTTAAACGCACATGTAACTCCCATGACATTTGACCAAATAATCGTTTAAAGTTTCCCCTTTGGTGTTTGGACGGATCACCACCTTTATTTTACTTTGGCTTTCATTCTGATCATTTTCTGGGGTTCTCTTACAACGACGTAAACCCATAAACTACCTCTCATCTTCCAAGACAAATATTTAAAGGCGACTATTAGTCTACGTTTATATTGGTTTTCTTACAAACCGTCGAACGACATGATAGAATGAAGGGTCGTGCATCGATGCATCCCAGCCCGAGAACCACCAGAACCGTCACTTACCGCAGTTGAGACCAGACGTCGATTGAAGCGACTCTCCGGGAAAATGTGTAAAATGTCCTGCGATTCTACGGTTTTTGTCGTGGCTGGTCCTTGCAATAGGCAGACCCAAAACTAACGAAACCGAAAGCTTTTGCGCAAATATAAGCAAAGCGCTCTCGCTTCTGCCACATCAATTACTAGAACATCTTTTCTAAGAACTGTACGTGCATGTCTATAGCAGTCGAGCATATCTAACATCTGCATATAGCATATCGTACCCGTTTCATGACTTATACAGACATATACAGCCCGTCGCTCTCTACACTTCACACATGCACAAGAAACGTGCACCGGGAAATCTTAAGTTAGGAATAAGGATTCATTCCTGTAATGGCAACACAATTGTATGAATCACGCAATTTTTCTCCCTCTCCTCTATCAATGACCAGAATCTCCTGAATAAGAAAAGCACCAATATTTGGACAAAAGCGCCTGTTATAACAGGATAATCTCGGTTTATATGCACAATGCAATGTATTTTTGCAAGTTTCTTTGACGTATTGAATAAGACACAGTTTACTTTCGCTTTCGCTTTGACCTTCGCTTACTTTAAATCACGTGATCCGCTGATATAAGGTATTGGGTTAAAGCTGTTACTGTTAACACAATACCTGGATTAGCCGCAACACATATTCACGTGTTTGAGCCCAAGTAAATACACACAATAGTAAAATCACGCTTTAATACGACTGCACCGATATATCAGTTGGTTTGTAATACATTTTATTTTTTTAATTATATTTTCCAAGCAATATATCCTGAGGCAAAGCAGCATTCAATGATGCAAATCAAATATTCAAGACAAACTGTTATGTTTAAAATGTGTTTGTTTTTGCCAGCCACCAATGCACTTTAATAAACGGAAACCTATACTGGAAAGTGAGTAAAGGACACGTAAACGTTATGACAACCAACAGATTAACAGCTTTTTATCAGATGCTTTTAGACATCTTACGATCTCTGACTCCTACAACTGACTAAAACAATGCTGAACATCTACTGGTCGGTTTTGCACCCACTCATGAAAGAATGTATGCTTGGAAAATATAGTTTAGGTCATAAATTCATGGTATATTTCAACACTCACTCAGATCTGTTCATTATCTTTAATTAGCTTGTCTGTAGTGCACAAATGACTGTATTTGATTTGAAACACTTTGCCTGTTTGGTTTGCAGGTTTAAGAGAGGAAAAATAAATACCTTGCACAGTGTTCTGGATGAATCCAACAATATCCACTTTGATTTTTCTGAGATGACCCCAAAAGGTACAACTGTAGGACTGCAACATCCAAGACCAGCTCTTACACCAGTGACATCAACAGCCTGACATAATGATCTACTCACATCTTCACCTGACAGAGATCTGTTTCTGCAGATTGTGTGACGCCCTGACTTGTCTTGGAGGAAAACACTCACCACAAACTTATCAGGGACTTGTGTACAGGTGCTGTAACATTTCAGTTTCACTTTGGCTGGGTCTGTCAGTGTATTTCAAAGTGCATTTATAACGTGCAAATGCTGGCAATGTTACGCAAGACACATTATGTTTGAGACAAAAACTTGACAGTTTACAGAAAAAAAACATTAACAGCGTCAGATTCGAGTGTTAAAAGAATGAGGTTTTGAATAACATGGTGTCAAAATAATGGAAGATTAATTCATAATTGTGATGGACCTAAATGAACCTTCAGTTTCAAAATGAGTCGGGATCATGATTAATTGAAACAAAAATAAAAACAGGAATAAAACCTCATATTACGAAAGCTCAGATTTTTCTACATAAACCCATCGAATATTTCAATAAACAGGAAAAGGATTGTTTCAGTTTGAAGGTAAAATTACAACTCAAATGATGAGGTTATTTATGATGTGAAGTCTTTATTTTGATAACCTAAAACAGCTGTACAACTACCACAGAATTAGCCTTTATCAGAAAGACAAAGCAGCGCTCCTTCAAAACCAGCCCTTCAGAAGACAGCTTTCAGCCCTTTCTTATAGGTTTCAACACACATCTATAAGAAACTCTGTTTTATGAAAAAGTTTTATGAGAAAGGAAACATTTGTCCAGAGACAGACTGGACACTCATCCGGCAGAGCATGGGACTCGCAACGCCAAGGTCATGGGTTCAATTTCCAGGAAATGCATGTTCTTATTAAAACATATTTTAATAAATTTGGATAAAAGCAAATATTTTAAAGATGTCACTTTACATTACCCACATCATAAATAACGTCATATGGAGATCATAAAAAACTGTAATTTTCAAAACCCCCCAAATTTCTACTGATGTTTACGTGAAGGCAGATGTTTCTTGTTCCTCTTTCCTCTTCAGCTTGTAGACAGCAGCTGTGAGACAGAACACTGTATGTGGCAGAACGTGCTAGAACAGGGCAGAGAACCAAAAAAAGATGCAAAGCAATGTGGACAGGAAAATCAAATAAAGATCTCAGCTATGTGAAACACAGAACCTTTATTGTCTGCCCCAAGTATGTTTTAACACCATTACATACCAACTGTAGTAGAAATTGCAACTATTGTTACCTTTAACATACTTGTCATACGTGTCATTTATTTTTTAAGTCATTGTGTTTGCACACAAGCACAGCTCCTATCTTTCTCACCATGCTAAATTCCAGAGGACGTTCGTCAGTGTGGCATTAAAGCAATGATAACCAATAAACCGCTTTGATTTATTGTGGTTGTAAAAATAAATAGACATTGTCTGCATTGCTCAACACTTTAAATATTTCTGTCACTCCTGTTAATAACACGCTGCAATTGTTTACGTCCAGCTTTACTTCCGGAATATAAATGACAGCACGACATCCAATCAAAACGTCACGACGCCGACGCTTGTCCAATGGTTGCCGGTCTGGGGGCGTGTCTAAAGTGTTCGCGCAGACGCGACTGCGCATGCGCCGTACGCAAAAGTCGTAAATGAATTGGGGAAACTGTAGTTAAACTTCCTCCAAAATGTTAGACGAGCTAATAAACTAATAAACGCAATAAATGCCGACAGCAGTTCTCTTTTTGTTCTGTGGACAAAATAAAGACTGACCCTGATATATGTATATTTAAATATAGACCGTTTTAAATACAAAACAGTTTTTCTATAGAGGGTTGTTGAGAATATTTTTTATCATTAATCGTTTACTATTTATTTAATTTGTGCATTTGTTTCTGCATAATATCTTTTATTAATGGGATGGGCTGAACAGCGACACAGTGTTTCCGCCCTGGGTCTCTGGTTCCTCATCCTGGTTCTCAAATCCCCATTTCTAAAGCAATGCTGACGAAGCGAAAACAATAGTAAAAAACATGTTATACTTTTACTTAAAATTATTTGCAAAGTGGTGCAAGTTATTTAAAGTAGTAGGGAAGGTTTTGTCTCCATCCACTTAGAGATACAGTAATGCAGAGATCATACACAGAGGGATGCTTCTCTAAAACCTAAGAGGAAACCAACGATCAGGCTCTGAGGTTTCACTGCCTCATATGATGTGTGTTTGACTTCTGTTGTCCAAAACTGCAGGGAGCTGTTAATGCACTACTGCGACGCCTGCCAGGTAACCCACTTTCTGTCTCTCTGGTGTAGAAGTAAAGTAAAGATAGTGCTGTGCTGTTACACATGTTTAAGGAGTGTTAAGAGCTGAGGAGTCTTGCAGTTGCACAAAAGATGATATATGAGGAATCACACACAAAAAGATTAGAAAGTAAAACTACTTTTGTTGCTTAACTGCATCTGCGTTATGTATGTTATATATGATTTGATACGTTTTACACAATGTTTATATCAAATACTAATGACAAACATATCTGATTTAAAGGTCTGGTTTTAGTGGTCATGTTAGAATGGCTGTTTTATGATCTGTAAATGTCTCCAATTATTATTCAAACAGTGACGGTGTTTTTTCTGCTCACAGGATGAGACTCTTGGGTGCCAAAGAGGCTGTAATTCTGCTTTATTTGTTGATTGTGGTTGGAGGCTCTGGGTTCATCAAAACAAAATGTCATGAATGCAATAAGCAACATTTGTGCAACTGTTCCTCAAAACATCTACAACATGTTCCAGAGGTTCCAGTGAAAACACAGGGCCTGGACCTGTCTGTCAATCAAATTGAGTCAATCTATAAGACTGATCTCAGTCTGTATGCTGAGCTGAGAGCCCTAAACTTACGTATGAACGAGCTGATGTTTATTCATGATGAGGCATTTAAATCACAAATAAAATTGGAAATTCTTGACCTTTCTTCAAATAAGCTAAAAGAATTATCTTCATCTTGGTTCCAAGAGCTAAAAGCTCTTCAACATCTAAACCTCTTAGATAATCCATACACCACACTGGGACCATCACCACTCTTCCAGTTTCTGTTAAACCTGAGGACGCTGCAACTTGGAAGCCCTTTGCTAACAAACGTGTACAGGAATGGCCTGGAGGGGCTCACGCGTCTGAATGAGATGACAGTTATGGGCAGCAACCTGAGGTCATACGAGAACGGCAGTTTTCAAGCAGCCAAACCCATCGGTTTAGTTTCCTTGAGCCTCCAAGACCTGTTTCAAGAAGACCCAAAACTTGCCTCCAAGATCCTTCATGATGTCTCTCATGCAGAAACGGAGCTCATTGTCAGAGATGTCATTCTCACAACCAACACTTCTGCAGAATCCTTCAAAGAAATGAGAAAAGGTGGAACTACATCTTTCACTTTGCAGAACACCACCACAACCGATGAAGCTGTTACGTCTTTCCTAGTGATTATGAATGGCTCTCCTCTGTCTTACATTGGACTTGAAGATGTACATTTCATTGGCCAAGGGTGGTGGGAGAAAGCGATGTACACACATTATGAAAAATTGCACACCGCCTACGTTCGAAATCTTGACATTCAAGGGTTCTTTAAATTCAGCAGCATGATCCAGTTGTTCTTTCTCCTGAAAAACTTTCATAAGGTGTCTGTTATCAATGGAACAGTTTTTGTGATTCCTCGAATAACTACTTTATTTTTAAATAACATTGAGTACCTGGACCTCAGTCAAAATCTACTGACAGATCTTACAATCGAGGAGACGTTGTTTACAGGTAACGGTCAGTTTCAACATCTAAACACGCTCAACGTGAGCCAGAACTCTTTAAAATCATTCGGGCTGATGTCTCGTCTTGTGGCTAACCTAAGCAGACTCGTAAATTTGGACATAAGTCATAACAGCTTTGTTTCTATGCCAGAAAAATGCACGTGGCCAGCAGCACTTAGTTTTATGAACCTTTCCAGCACAAAACTGGTCAGTTTGACCTCCTGCCTGCCTTCAAGCTTAACAGTCCTGGATCTCAGTGAAAATGATCTAAAAACGTTCCACCATGGATTTCCTAATCTTATCAAGCTTATATTGACGGGCAACAGATTTCTGAATCTACCACAGGGGGAGCTGTTTCCTAACCTGAAGACACTTTTTATTCAAAGAAACACTCTACGGATGTTTAACGGGAAAACGCTGAGAAAGTTTAAAAACCTAAAATACATGGAGGCAGGGAGAAACAGTTTTGTGTGCACCTGTGAGTTTGTGTCGTTCTTCAAACAGAAAGTTGATCATTTTATTAACCTCAGTGACGGTCATGATAACTATGTGTGTGACACTCCATTCACTCTCAGGGGTGAAACTATTGACAGTGCAAGCTTGTCTGTGTTTGAATGTCACATGATATCAGCTGTCTCTGTTCTTTGCGTCCTGATTATTTTAATGCTGGGAATCATAGTTTTCACCTGTCATAAGCTTCACATTATTTGGTACCTGCAGATGACTAAAGCATGGATACAAGCCAAACGCAAGCCAGCCATTGGTCGATCTGCTGGAGAACTCTGCTACGATGCTTTTGTGTCATACAGCCAACATGATGCTGAGTGGGTGGAGGAAATTTTGCTCCCAAATCTAGAGAATTCGCAGCCTCCATTTGCTCTCTGTTTGCACAAACGTGACTTCCGGCCGGGTCGCTGGATTGTGGATAACATCATTGACTCCATCGAGAAGAGCCATCGAACTCTGTTTGTTCTGTCCAAGCATTTTGTTACCAGTGAGTGGTGTCGCTACGAACTGGATTTTTCCCATTTCCGCATCGTTGACGAACACAACGACTCGGCCGTTTTGATTCTTCTAGAGCCTATCGAGAAAGCATCGATTCCCAGTCGTTTCTGCAAACTGAGAAAGATCATGAACTCCAGAACGTATCTGGAGTGGCCTGAGGACGAGGAGAAAAGATCTGAGTTCTGGAGCAACCTGAGAGCTGCGCTAAGCAGAGATGAACATTAAAGACGGATAAATCCTGAACTGCACCAAAATTTAACTCCTCATGAGAGTACAACTCCAATGCTTCTGATTGGTGAAATAATACAGAGGCTGCTTCCTGATTGGTGTATATCTATAAACTCTTCCACACTGAATTTGAATCCTAGCTAGATACAGGGGAGTTGTGATTTTACAAGAAGTAAGCTTTCGTACTACACTGGTTTTGGCTGCTTGTGGTTATTTTAATAGTTTAATGAGTCTAATGCCTAAATGACTGACAACATACTTCTTAACTTTTAAGTGAAACTAACCACAACTGTTTGGTTTGATTGAGTCCATTTAAAGCTGATTGATCTGTGGAATAGAATAACTTTCTGCATGTCGGGCCGCTTGCATTGCAATAAATAATGAAATTAGATTAGTTGTCAGAGGACTAACAGTGAATGCTCTGTGGTTTGAGGTATTGTTGGCTAGAGCAGCAAACATCGACATCTTCCAGGTCGTGTGTTGTGCTGGTGTAACGTGAGATCTGATACTGGGATATTATAATATTACATTTCACTGTATGTCACCTTTGAGAATATCACTGTTTATGATCGCTGAATGCTTTGAAACATTATCTGAGTTTCAGAAACGAAAGTTCAATAAAATGTTCATTGTGATCAAGTAATCCGTGTAGTAAGTCATTATTTTTAAAGCTTGTTTATCTCTTATTTACAAATGCACATGTGTGATTATACCCCAGACATCCCACCACATGACACGGTGACAGAGGCCGGTTGAGGTAAACATTATTTTAACACTTTGTCGCCATCTGTTGGATGTGTTATGTATTACACTAGTAAGATTTAATTTTATTTATTATTATTTATTAGGCTGTTTGTATTGCTATTGTTAAACAAACGTAACCTTTAACTAGAAGCTGCATAATATATAAAGTGTCAAACTAGTCAGTAAGATGAATTACTAGTTAAACATTTAACTTCTTATGTCTCTAAAACCAATTACTGTATTATTTAGCTTCTGAAGTTTTTTCTGTAAGCCTTTATGTCATCAAAACCTTATCTTATCTCTAGAAATGAGAATCGTATTAGTTATCTGTTGATAAACCGAAGTCTTGCCTGCAGAAAATCTATGACAGATATCTCTGGTCTCCAATATAAAACATTTGCTTCTCAATCTCTTTTTCTGTGGTTCAGTCTTGAGTTTCAAACACTTCACAAGTGCCGTCCCTCATGGATTAACCACTTATGTTGTAACAATGCTCATTTGTCACATATAAACTCTGCCAAAGGAAGAAATGAACCTAAAGTCATTAGAAGAGTTTGTCACCACATGGGAAAAAAACATTTGTTGGGGTCACAAATGTTTCTCACAGTCAGTATTTTAACGTTTTAAGTTAGCAACACTGTGAGAGGTGCCATGCTGATATTTTTGGCATAGGTTGCTATATGACTGAACTAGCTTGGATGCAGCTATTGTTCTGATTTCTGACCCATCACGTCTTGTATCAATGTATTTTGATCAATGTGTTATTTTTCATAAATATGTAAGTGTGGGTATGTTGTGATCATTAGACCTAACGTTGTACGTTAACTCATGATGTTAGTTTACCTCAAAGAACCTTTTCTTCAGAAACAAGAGCGGTGACTCTGTCATCTGGGTCTCTGTACACACAGCTATAGGCGATTCGAGGTTACCTCAAACAGATATTACTGCTTTCAAAGCCAAGATGAAGCAAAACAACAGTGTCTCAACAACAGTGACAGGAAGCTCCAGGCAATCTCTGCATTAGCCCCTCAAACAACCTCAACATCCAAAAACCTTTTGCACAGAATTCAGGGTGTAGACTTACATTATCTACAATATCATAAAAGTGACATGTTCACATCCACACACAGGTTATGTAGCTAAGTGGGGAAAAACATGAACTTATATGAAATATTTTAGTCTATATATAAAATCTATTTTACATTGTTATGATAAATGATGTGATCAATATGTCATAGTAACACGTTTTTACATTACCTGGATTGTGTTGAATTACTGCAGTAACAGAGCATGTCAGAGTATATAAATATATATGCATATATAATGCGAATGTGTGGATTATAGATGTTTTCTACACCACAACATACAGTTATGCAAAGTGACAATACGACAGTGGGCGGGGCTACAGTGTCGCTGGAAACGCCGCTGCAGAACCAACCGGGAAGCGGAGCGCAAACGAGCGAGACTCGGTAACGCGGCGCAGGCGAGACGTCGAGGTGGAAACGCGCGATTCTCGACCCGTTAGATCGCTTTGACGCGCGGATCTGTAACGCTTCCGTCCTGGCCATGGCCGACCCAGCGCACAACGCTGCGGATGGCGCGGGGGGCGCGCGAGGCTTCGCCAGACAGGGCGCGCTGAGACAGAAGAACGTGCACGAAGTCAAGAACCACAAGTTCATCGCGCGCTTCTTCAAGCAGCCGACCTTCTGCAGCCACTGCACCGACTTCATCTGGTGAGTCTGCGGGCATCTGCGCGTCCGCCGCCGCGGCACGCTCAATTTTAGGACGCGTCGCGGGGTGCGTTGCGTATATACTGCACAGGTGATGCACTTGATGCTCGTGACAGGAAAGCCCCCCGCAGCAGACGCACCGAGGGGTCTGAACGCACTCAGACATCCGCAGTGCGAGCGCAGACGGAAAAGACGCTGGCGCGACAGGCGCTCAACGCGACGCGGCTTGATATAGATCAGCGCGCTCGCACGCATCTGTGTATTTGGGGAAAGTGCTGCATGTTACTCGCTGTCATTAAATAAGCCTGTAAGTCTAACGCGCACAATTGACTGCGAAGATTTGGCGATTTTGCGCATATGGCGCGCGCGTGCGCCCAGCGCAGAGGAACGCGTCCAAATGTTCATCTGCTGTTTTTATCTCGCACTCATCTCACGAAAGCTCTTGGTTTTTTTGCAGGGGTTTCGGCAAACAAGGCTTTCAGTGTCAAGGTAAGAGCTGTGCTGTTTTCCGCCGTGCGTGCGCGCCGCACGTCTGCGCATTTTCTGTATAACTGTCTCCCTTTCTCTTATTTTGACCGTAGACGGGGTTGCGCAACTCAGTGCGGGGTTTCTGTGTGTGCCTGTCTGGGGGAGAAAGAGAGGCTGGCAGAGAGTTTTCCAGTAGTGGGCTGAAGACATTTCCATTGACAGTTGTTTGTGGTTGCAGATCTCAGCCTCCTCCACCCCCTTTCGCGCATGTCAGAAACTACAGTGAGCGATCTGACATGAATCCTAATAGAAACATTCAGTGCTGAGGTGTATAGATCATGTTTTATTATCGACCACAAACTCACAAGCTTTGTTGTCATGAAATGTCAGAGGCTGAACTGTCATTATACAAGCGTTTGGCAACATTATGAGGACAGAATCACCAGCCACCCACTCGGACCCTTAATGGGCTGTTAAAAGCGAATAATGTTCAGCAGTGGTTACATCACAGCACGGATCACTGACACCAACTGCCCGCAAGTTCTTCCAAATATGCAGATTAAAAAACGCTGCAGATTTATAAAACATGTGATGATTTGATCAGCTAATCCCTGTTATATGATGCCTGCAACCCCATTTACCAGTTTAACTCACACGCCTATCATATTTACTCACCATTGCGTCGTTTTAACCCCATATGACTTGATAAAAGTGATTATTTGTGTATAATATTCAGAAACCCTCGGTTTCATGTGATAAGTGAATGTAAAACAGGCTTGAAGAGACCATTATGTTATCATGAAAATAGACTCTGATGACCCATTATAGTATCAGTCATATAAAAGCTCTGAGTTTCATTATAATAATGATTCCCTTGATTATCTCATAGTGTCAGTCTCACGAATGCAGAAAGCTGAGCTAGAAACACGTTCAGTTTCAGTCTGTCTCACTCTGTTGTGTGGCTGGAAGATTCATAATAAAAAAAGCTTTTATTATGGCTTTAGACTTTGTGTTTGACGTTGTCTTGACGGCCCCAGACTTCATTCACTTTTGTCATTTAAAAAAAGTCACACAAGTTAAACAAATTGTTTTAACTTGATGTATATTCAACCACAATGGTCAGATTATTATAGTCGTGAGAGTTTTAACACAGTCAGTCTGTTAAAACAACTCCTCGCTCCTGCGTTTCTGCTCCCACATCCACAAACACATTTCTGGAAAGGATTAGAATATTTTATCACACTTATAGAAGCGTCTCTTCTCAGCGCTGTCCTTGCGCTCTCAGATCACACACGACTTTTGCCTTTTGTCTGTTTCTTTGTCGTTTCTAACCTCAGTTTGGTGTCTGATCGTTCATCTACAGCGTGCTTATGAAAATCAGTGCTACAGGATTGTTTTGATTTATTAGTTACGACATGGAAGGAAATATATTTACTGTGTTTATGTGTTTGCAATACATGAAAGGGACATTTAAACAAATGCTGATACAGTGATGTTCACATCCTGTGTTAATCAGTTACTTCATTAATCATTTACACAAACACAAGATTACAAGGAATATAGATTTCTTAGGAATATTACATTCCTAAGATTACATAGGAATATAGATAAGAAAATCTATTTATCTATAAAACGGTTCAGACTTGTGTTTATTATAGTGTTAATTTTTCCAAATCATTATTTTTATTGGCTAAATGAAATCAGATTTCTTATATAGACTATTTTATATAACAATATCTGTTTGTGATGTTATCTCAAACTTACATACTCTGAGGAGTTTATAATAAAAACAGAAGCACATAGAAACTATTTCTCCTCAGGGGAAACTGATAACAAATATTGACAAATCATCATTGTACACATAAGAGTGTCTCTACATTTGGATCTGACCTACATAACAGTGTTTAACAAAAGGGAAGATCACATCTATATGTGCTACAACGCAAAACAAACTGAATACGTCAACAAATGAGTAAAATATACTTTACTGGTGTCTTTAAATCCATAAAGACCGTCTAAGATTTACAACAGACATCAATAACCCTGCAGGTTAGGTTGTAAAAATGTTTCCATAACATTTCTCTGGTAACAAAAATGTCCCTGGCCTGCTGTGTTTTATACAGACACAGTAGTTTTTCCACCATTTCATTTTACTGTCAAATACATGAAGGCCGAGGCAGAGGTACGAGAGGCCTGTGGTGAAACACAGAGGGGAGGTGCAAACAGAAACTCAGTGTCTGTTTCAGACGAATTACTAACAATAGAAACATGCTCTAATATTCACAAAGAGCAAACCTGTGTTACTGACACTATAGGGATGAGCGCCAGTCATAAGAGATTCTTTCTGTGAGTTCTTTAAGTTCATTGGTTGTTTGTGAATGCATTTGCATGTCAAAACATGAATCGTGTTGATTTAAATTAAAAAAAAATAAGCAAGGGTTGCGTCAAGTTACAGAGAAAACACTGGGAATTCGATTTTTGAAATGCCAAGATGCAATTGTGGTTATGGTTGGAAAAACATGCGTAGCATTAAAGTGAAATGAAAAACATGCTGTTTAGCTGGTAAAAATCAACCCTGGGGGAAAATAGCTACAAGTTAAATCAGGGCTGAACCAGTGGTCAGAGATGAATTACATGTTGGCACTTAAATGAAACAGTTCTGCTTAATGTGGCAACACAACACAAAAATAACAAAGTCAGAAATAACTCTAGTTAATAAAAGTGAGAAGAGCGTGACTGTGCAGAACCCGGTGGGGGGATGCTAGGGCGCTGAGGCTGGTTACCAGGGTGTTGCTATGTTGTTGCCAAAGTGTTGCAATTGTGCTTGGGTGTTGCTGAGCGGTTGCTAAGGTGTTGCTTTGTGTTGGCCAGGATGTTCTAAATGGTTGCTAATGTGTTCAGAGTTTGTTTTGCTGCATGTTGTGGGAAGTGTAAGTGTTATTTGTCAAATGATTGCACCTCACTACGCTTGACAGGTCAAAGGAGAGTGTAATCGGTTTTTATTCTGCAACTGTAAAAGTGCCCAACACACCCACATTACTGGGATACTAGATACAGCATTTGGAAAGGTTATTATTCCTGTAGCTTAACCAGCACAGCGCGGCACTGACAACATGAAGGTCACGGGTTCAGTTGCAAGGGAACACATTTGAACCCAATGGCGCTGTGGGTCTAATGCATACATGGAAAGCGGTTGCCTGGGTAAGTTTAGAAGGGCAAAGACACACAGCAGGACTGAGTTACAGACCGATTTATCATTAACTGCACAAACCTGCTGTAATCATTTTTCTCTGTGAAGACTAGAGGGCTATTAATAAATTGAAAGATATAATTAATAACAAACTTGAGTCTAATTAAGATGCATGTAGTCGTGGGATTCAGACGTTTTATAATGAATGAACGGGAAGGCCGGCCTGTTTTTTGCGATGGGTGAAAGCACAACAAATTAGATTCTTCATTATAAACTTTAAGGTTAAGAATTTGGACAGAACATTCTGGAAATCACCTTAGCAACCACAGTCTGCCTATTCTCTCTATGGGCTTTTAATGTGGGACACCCCAGCTAACAGGAAATGTTCTCTCAGTTATCCAAAACATTCTTGTCATCCTGTTTGTAGAACCTTGTTTACCTTATGCATGATAAATATCAAAAATGTTATTCCTAGGATGTTAGTGTAATGTTTAAATTTTACAGAATTAAAAAAGATTAAATAACGTTTGTGTAACCAGACAATAACGTTAATACAATGTCTAAAAAACTAAAACAACGTTCCTAGAACACAAAAAAACATTGTTAACTTTTGTTACCTAATGAAAACATTAAGGAAACGTTTCCACAACTAGAGATTGTTAGCTGGGACAGCTGAATATTACATCTTTTGGAGGTAACCGTGTGTGCAGAAACATTTGAGTTCTGTTCTGTTTGTTTTGTTGTTTGTTAACTATCAGCACAAGCCTCATCATGTTCATCAAAACTAGCAGCTCGGGTTACAGCAGTTTTGAGTCGGTTATGATGTTCTAGGTTGATCTGTCGTCTACAGTTAGTTAGTTGTCCTGTGCTATGGCAACTTTCCAGTCCATACTGTACAATATTTCATACATGAGTAGTTTAGTTTAAGAAGTGAACAGGTCGACACGTTTTAGGAAAACAACATGGATGAGAAGTGATGCCCTATTAAAATAACATCCAATGTGATTTAAAGTGGTTCATCTGCTGAAGACGATTAAATTGACATTTAACGTGGACAGCCGTTCCACCCTTTTTAACCTTAAGGTCTTGTTGCTAGGCAACAGCCGACGGAATACGGAGGAAATGTCCTGGAATGCTTCTTAGGAAAAGGGGCGGGAATGGAGTGGAAAAGGCTGTTTACACGCAGAGGGCATGAGTTGTGTAACCTCACCATCTACCGGCGTTTTGATGTCACTAATTATGTATTTCCATTACTGGAACGTATTATGGTGTCTGGTGTCTGGTTTAAAACAGCAGAAGGTATTTTACATGTGCGCTGAGGCCAACAGAGACAGACGGGTAGAGGAAAATTGTCCACAGTTCAGGAGATGCAGTGTTTTCTCATTTACATCTTCTGTCTCAGATGTTTGTGAGGTTATTCTCACAGACTTTCCCAAAACAGAAACATTTGAGATGATTGTTGACACATTTTTAAAACGTTCCACTAACAACTTATACCTGTAACAATAACGTTTTTGAAACGATATATAACGTTAAAAATTATGTTAATGTTACTGCAGTAACTTTTCTGATAACTTTTAGAACATTTAGCCAATGTTCTGAGAACGTTCACTGTTAGCTAAGAAGACGCATGAGCAGCATCTACGTTTGATCATGTTCAGGAGAAACAGCTGATTTATCTCCTCAGGTAAATACAGACACACAGAGTTGAGCTGACAGGAGTCAGACAGTAAAATCACAGATCACACCATTGGCCATCGAGCCGCCAGCCTCATCAATTATTCCTCAGACGATGCATATTTAATACTCTGCTTAATAATGAATGTCAGAGAGCGTCTGTGATTAAAGCTTTAAGGTCTCTAATGTCTTGTTTCTGTGTGTCTGCCTGGTGTTGGTACTTTTTGCTGGTACTTATTTTAAGCCCAAAAGGTTTAAACTGATTGGCTTTAAATCTGAAAAGCTTTAATCTGATTGGCTTTAAATCTGAAAAGCTTTAATCTGATTGGCTGAATGGACACAAACGCCAGAGGTGTAAAGAAGCAAAGCAGAAACAATGTTGTGGTTACAAGATACCAGGTTGACATGAGAGCCTGACTTTGCCAAGTTGGACGTATTTCTAACCCAACATCTTTGTTTTCTCTGGAACAACCACACTAACAACCCCACAGATTAGTTGTTGTTATTGGTTTAGGTGTAGTTTGGGGGGTTGTACACATTTTAGGTGTAAGTTATGGTAGGTTTTAGCTTAAGACTGTTTATCTTGGAGATAAACGTTTTTCCAGGACCAGCTACAGATGTTAAACCACAAATACAGTTTAGCATTAAAAGTTTGAAAACAATTATACCTATATGTGTCATATATACACAAAA